>CACVCL010021049.1:0-69488 GCA_902729485.2 Mus minutoides
CAGTTAAGGCAGGGCAGGGGGCATTAGAACAACTACAGGACCGCATATCAGAAACAGAGTGGAAAGAGATATTAGGAGCTCAGAGAATGGAAAGCATGCTTAAGCACAAAGGCTTCTCCGATGACCTTGAATCTGAGGAGATAAGAAAAAAGGGAAAGGATGCCCTTGGGAGAGAAACAGAAAAGAAAGGAGAAAAAAAGGGATATGCCCTTGGGAGAGATACAGAAAAGAGAGGATAAAAGAAAACCCCCAAAGAAACCCCTTTATCCGGTAAGAGAGAACTGGAAGCTTTAAAGCTCAGTAGCTTTGAGTCAGAGGAATTAACTCCCTCTGAAGAGGAGGACTTAGAAGATAAAGCAGCCCACTATGAGGAGGAAAAATACCATCTAGATGAACATCTGCTACAGCAGAATCGTAAACAAAAGGAGGCAGGAGATAGAAACCACTAGGCTCCTCGGCCCGTGACAAATGCTGCTTATGGAATTCTTAGGAGAATTAAGGTAATTGGATCTGGGAATGCATCGGGAGAGAAGAGAAGAGGGTGAATTTTTGAAAGAGGTTCCCTGGGCACGCCTGTGTGAATTCTCTCTCTCTGGAACTCAGAGAAGTTTTTTCTTTATATGTACGATGCATAGTTTGTCTACATTTGTGTTTCATGTTTTGTCTGGATGATTGGCTGTTTTGTGTTCTGTGTCGAAAAAAGAAAAATGTTTACAAAAAGCATGTCTATTGGTCTCTGACTTCTTAATTTTAGTATGAGCCTCCACAGAGGCTGAGAAAGGCAGGCAGGTTTGCCCAGGATCTGGCAGGGCCACGTGGTTTTGGGTCTTGCCTGGAGGAAGGTGCTGTAATATAGATTGTTAACTTCTTAGCCCCAGGGATGGGAGGCTAAGAGTGTTTGTTCCTAAAGGAAGATGTCTGCCTAGGCTTAGAGCAGCCTTGAACAGCAGCATGTGGCGAGAGGTGGCGCAGAGGGCTAGGCCACCAGGATATTTAATAATGTTTGAATAGTGCTGAGGCTGTTTCAAGCACAGGGATATGAACTGTAGGAAGCCGGCACCTCAGAAAAGCGGCCGCCGGCCACCGGCACCTCGGGAAAAGTGGCCGCTGGCCACCGGCGCCTCGGGAAAGCAGCCGCCGGCCACCGGCGCCTCGGGAAAGCAGCCGCAGGCCACCGGCGCCTTGGGAAAGCGGCCGCCGGCCACCGGCTCCCGGGAAAGCGGCCGCCCGGCGGCTCCAGGGAAGGCCGCCCGAGCTCCGGGAAGGCCGTGTGGCTCCGGGAAGGCCTGCGGCTCCGGGAGCCTGCGGTTCCGCCCCATGACAATATGGCGCAGGGCCAGCAGGCTGCCAGGGAGGAGAGCCTAGTGCGTATGCGCAGCTCTCTCCTCAGGCCTCCAGAGGCAGTAGCCCCTCCCGAAGGGAAAATATGCTAATGAGGCACTGCTTGTAGTACCAATGCAGGGAAAATATGCTAATGGCTGTGGCTTGTGGCACCAATGAATGGGCCACATGCAAATGAGGTATGGCTTGGTGCACCAATCAGCAACCACTATGACACCTCTCCCCCTTCCCTGGGAGTGTATAAAAGCAGCAGCTCTGCTGCTGTCCAGGGTCCCTGGAATCAACAAGCAAGGCGCTCCAGAATAAAGCTGACAGAGAAGATCCCGGTGGTGGCGTGTCTTTCTTGCTGCTCGAGGAGGAAGCAGGGAGGCGCGCTACAATGAACAAGTCCGGAAAAGGTCTCAGAAATTTTTCTAATTGATACAATGTTTTAATTATCTCTGCCACACCCTTACCAGGGGGGAAAATGCAGCACATGTTATTCAGCATTGCCTTGAGGCATGGAGCTCTTGGGGAAAACCCAAAATTCTTAAAACTGACAATGGACCAGCTTACACTTCTCAGAAGTTTGGACAATTCTGTCGCCAAATGGAGGTGACCCACCTAAAGGGTCTACCATACAATCCTCAAGGACAAGGCATTATAGAATGGGCCCATCACACTCTTAAACCTTATTTAATGAAACAAAAAGGGGGAGTTGAGTAGGCTCTACCCTCAGTGCCAAGGGCAACCGTTTCTATGGCTCTCTTTACACTTAATTTTTAAAATCTTGACAGTCAAGGCCATACGGCAGCTGACCGTCATTGTCTGGAGCCTGACAGGCAAAAAGAGATGGTGGAATGGAAAGATGTCTTGACAGGTCAATGGAAAGGCCTGTATCCTATTTTGATAAGATCCAGGGGAGCTGTTTGTGTTTTCCCACAGGAAGAAGACAATCCATTTTGGTTGCCAGAACGACTGACACGAAGAATCTTGGCACGTGAAGATGATTCCCAGATGGACCTCCCAACGACCAGTTCTGCTCATTCTGCTGAATCAGGGGATGAAGCCATCTTCTGTCGGACTATCTTGGAGGGAGTTGGTCGTTGAGGGCAGAGCAGCTCTCCAGAGGGCTTCTCTTGCAGATTAGGTGACTCAATGAGACTCGGCTGAAACCCATTGCCTTTGGGGACTTCTCTTCCTGGATATCCTTAGCCTTTTCTTTAAGGAGTGGGTGGGAGTTGCCTTATTCGTCATTACCCTCAGCTTTGATGTTGTGCTTCTGTTTTGGGTGGTTTGCAAGCTCAGAACCCAAGAAAAACATGACAAAGTGGTGATTGCTCAAGCGCTTGCAGCACTAGAACAAGGAGTCTCTCCATATATGTGGCTCAGCATGTTAAAATCATAAAGGTTAAAAATTGGCACTCGCCCTAGAGTAATTTTGCAGAGAAGTTGTTGCCTGGCCATTTCATGAATGTGCACACTAGACCAACCTTAGACAGGGACCTAGTGGCGAGAAGTTTTCCCAGTGACGGGTAAGGCTAGTGACGACACATCATGGTGGCACCCTTTCTCCTTTTCAGCCCTTGCACCCAGAGGACTTGATCCACTGCACCTGGTAGGGTGAAAAGGTGCCATAAAAATTGAGCCCATGATCACTGATACTCCCGGCAAAGGGTATCAGCTTGATTGGGTTTAAACTCCATATCCTGGCAACAACTATGTACTGCTAGTCTCTAGGGCAGACCTTTAAATAAAATAGAAAGGGAGAGATGTAGAGAGCCACGCCCAAGCTGGTTCTGCCGCTATGCCAAGATAGTGCTGACATCCTTTAACCACCCCCAGCCTGGGACAAACAAACAAGTTCAGTGCGCATGTGCTTGTGACAAAGCCTCATAAGTCACTGCCCATCCCGGGGCGTAACTTGAGGTAATGGGCAGGCAGTCAGCCAATCCTGATGACACATGTCTCACTGAGGTGTATATAAGTGGAACCCATCTTGGGCTCACCCTCTTCCTCCGCATGATGTAATAAAAGTATGCTTGCAGAAGGATTCTGGTGTCCGCGCCCATTCTTGCCGGCGAGGCGGTAGCGTGGGCACTTACAGAAAGGCAACACAATCTACTCTTTCTCCTCTACTATGTGAGGATGCGAAAAGAATCATAGTGTCAGTAAACCATGGAAAGATCCCTCTGTAGAGCCTGTTGCTAAAATTATTCAATTTAGTTTTAAATTCCTACAACATTTTATGGAAATAAACTAAAATTGTGAAGTATCTTTATAAAACAGCATATGAGTGCTATCTCTAACTACTCACCTATCTGTGAATGTCCATCTTAGTTATTAATGTTATCAGGTGTGTACCAAGAGCAACAACAACAAAAAAACTACATCTTAAAATGTTCTCCTTTAGCACTGTGGCCAGTAAGTGTGCTATACTCTCTAACATTTTCATTAGATCTATTTGTGTTTGCATATGTATTAATGCACACACAGACACACACAGACACACACAGACATACACACACACAGACACACACACACATACACACACACATACACACATCCCTGTACATATGGAGGTCAGAGTACAGTTCATGGGAGTAAGTCCTCCCCGTCCACCATGTGTATCATGTCTGATGGTCATAAGACTCTTTACCAGCTAACTCATCTTGTTACCCTAACATTCTTATTTTATATAATAAGTAATTTGATGAAACAAAAGCTTCATTTCATATCCCTCCTTTAAAACCTTAAAATATTGATTACAAATTTAACATTCTAGAATATCACTGGTAGTTCTTACATCCCAGAGCTCTGACTTTACAGTTCTCTCTGTCTATCAGAGTTAACTTTGCAAAATTTTGCTATGAGAAGAAAAGAATATTTATTTTAGATGTTTTTTATTTCTTTATCTCTTTTTTAGGAAGTTAAAGTTGATGCTTACAACTGACAGATCTTTTTGAGCACAATTGTTCTATACTTGAACCAGTTTCATATTCATAAAATGACTGGCTCTAACTTAAAATAAAAAGTGGTAAACAGAGACAGAATGACAGAGAAGAATGCTTATCTTAGGATGTGCTCTAAATAGCAAAACAAACACTGCGGGGTAGATATTCCTCAGCCATTAGCAAACACTTTCTATTTTTCTGTGCTAAACAACCTCAGAGTCAATGTTTCATGTCACTCGGTGAAACTACAATTGCATACAATTCCTGGGTATTTCCAAGTACTTTGTTTTATATATTTGCATCATGGATAAAACCAGATGACTGTGCTCTTAGAAAAGAAAAATGAAGTAAGCCTGTTCTTTTCCAAGTAGATATAAATCAACATTACCTCATCATAAAATGTAATATGCAAACAAAGCTAAAATCCTAAACTAAGACTCTTTTTCATCTCTAGATACTTTGCTGTGTTGGATTAAATATGCTCCAGAGGTTCATATGTTTGAACACTTGGTCCACATTTGGTGGTGCTGTTTGAGAAACTTATGAACCTTTAGACAGTGGAGCAATGCTGGTGGAAGAATGTGACAAAAGACAGGCTTGGAGGGTTTAGAACTTGGCCTCACTCCCTAGTCTCTCTGTGTTCCCTCTGTATGGATGAAATGTGAATAGTCCATTTCCTCATCCTACCACTGTGCTTTTCCAGATGGTGGCCATGCCTTTCCTGTTTTGGTGGACTCAACACCTCTGAAACCCAAACTCAAAATAAACCTTTTCTTCTATAAGTTATTTTTTTGTCTTGCAACTCAAATACAACAGTAGAAATGAAAACATTTGGCCTAAGTATGAATATTGTACATTACACACAAAATTAATAATGTTGGGATAGTATTAATGAACAAAGGTAATAATTACTGAGATGAATGATGTTTGGGAGAACATGGTATGTAACTAAGTCTTGATAGATTTCAAAATTAGGAAGAAAAGTCTATAAGATGACTTAGCAGGCAAAGTAGTTTTCTGCTAAGTTTGATGACCCAAGTTTAATCCCCAGGACCCGTTTAATAGACCTAGTGAACTGACTTTCTCAAATTGTTTCTTACCTCCATATACCTGCTTCAATGAATGCAAACACACACACACACACACACACACACACACACAGACAGACACAGACATAACAGAAATGATTTTATCAAACTGTTCTCTGATCTCCATATACATACTTCTATGCACACACACACACACACACACACACACACACACACACATTCAGAAGCACATGCACACACACAAATACACAAACACATATATGCACACACACACACATGCTGAGTAAATTAACATTTAAAAAGTTAAAAGTAGTATGGTAGTTTTGAAGGAGCTAGATGCATATGATTGAATGTTTGTTCCTAAGTTGTTTTGGAAAAATTAAAAGGTAAGGCCTTGCTGAAGGGACTGTCTTCTGAGAGTGGGCTTTGGGGTTTCAAAAGACTTGACATCATTCCCAGCATTTTGCTACCTCTTCCTTCTACTTGTGAGTCAGGACATGAACTCTCAGCTGTTCCTATCTTCCATTTGTTCCTCCATCATGTACACCATCTCTATGAAACTAGAAAACAATGCTTTCTTTGGTAAATTTTCTTACTCGTGATGTTTTCTTAAATAGTAAAAAAGTAACCAAGTCAAGCAGTCAGGAAACATTCTGCTTAGAGACACAAATGCCACATGTTTATATAAATATTTTATATTTTAAAGGTATTTAGAGATATCCCTGAAGATTTGAGGGCATTTATGTAAAGGAGATATTACTCTCCTTTGGTCTTCAACTCTTGTGTTCTTCATCAAAAGAACTCAGATTAAACACACAGTATGAACAAAAAGCATGATTTATTACAGGGCAAACTGAGGCACTCTCAGGGAGTGAATTGGCAATGACCCAAGCAACCACTGTCCTGGTGTTAAGCACAGGCAGCTTTCAGAGGATTCTGAAAATGTCTGAACACACAGCTATCTCAAGTAGAGGATTTAAGTCCAGGCAATTGGCAGGCCCAATTGGATTAATTGAATAATGTGTCTTTATACTTTCAGAGAGCTCCTGATTATACTGTAACCCTCTAAGGTTTAGGACATTTGACCTAGGCTCAGATAGCTATTTATTAGTGTCATTTCATGGTAGTTTTGGAGTAATTTCTCTAAGAGAAAGAGATATGACTTAGGTCTCCTTTCTGTGACCAGCAATTAGTGTCTGACTGTTCCATTCATTGGTTAATTATCAGGAAGGAATTTACCCCAATATTCTGCAAGTAACTAGCTACTTAATAATTTGTATCTGTCAAGATATAGTATAGTCTATTAAGACTATTAGACTTATAAGCCCTCAGTATATGTCATCATTATTTCTCTGTCTCTTTTTGGAATTAATTGACAGAAAGGTTTGTATTCCAAGTTGCTTACCACACAACTATGAGTACCTGAGTTATTTTCCATCAGATCTATGTGATGGAAAAATCTGGGTGAGATGCTAACCAACTATAATCTCAGAAATGACTGGAGGCAGATACCAGCAGATCCCTGGAAATTCATGGGCCCCCTGGCCTGGCTTTCATGGTGAAATTTCAGGAGACCTTGTCTCAAACAAAATGTGTAATGTACCAGAAGGCCAGCACACAAGGTTGTTCTCTAGCCTCCAACTTCACAAAAAATATGTGTGCTTGCCATCCCCCCACCTGAACACCTACATGCAAATTGATGCAAACATGCACACATATGCAAATACAGAATGATTAAAATAGATTAATAGGAATCTCATGTTTACTTTAATATTGGTAAAATCTAGGTTGGGAGTTCAGCCTTAGATACATATTTAAATGTGTTGACCGGTTCCTCTCTCCAACCCTTGTGTTCACTCAGTCTGCCCTTGGGCTTTACATGTCAACAAACTTGGACTTTAGAGTAGACACTCAAATGTCTAGTGAACAGAGTCCAAAGGTAATGGAAGTGTCAAGAAATAGTGGCTTTTCACAGGTAAATTTTGCCAAACTAAATTATATAAATAATGTCACCCACTTCAGAGAACTCCTCGTTTTCCTATGGTTCAGAATGTAAGGGAAATATATGACCATGCATGGGAAGAAAATCCATTATCTTGAAACCACTTCCCAAGTCCTAGTCCAACATTCATAAATTAAAAACCTTTTCAAAAAGCAGTAGAGGAGGTGAGATGATTCCATGGGAAAAGGAGCTTGCTGCCAAGTCTGATGACCTGAGTAGAACCCCAAAAGTAGAAACAAAAAAATCAGGGACCAGTTTCCTGTGGCCTCAACACATCTGCATCTTAGAAGAAAATGATGCAATAAAACTAGGAAAGTAGATATTCATATTAAAATCCCAGATGATTTTAAACATTCTTACAGAGAATACTGCTGTAATGTTTATCCCAATTATCCCAATCTGAGCCCTTACATATTGTGTTCATTTACTGGAGTCCTCTATAAATATGCACTGTTACCATGTCAATTATAAATAAAACTACTAAAATGTGAAACTCTGTTTCAGAAATATAACAATACACGTGTATATATATATATATATATATATATATATATATATATATATATATACTTCATTAAAATTAAAAAAAAACTCAGTAACACATCGTAACAGAAAAGATTGAAAGTAAATTATGTTTGGATAATAAGCAAATGAAGGGAAGAAATTATGAGAATAGTAGCACACAGGTGTTTGCCAGCTTGTTCAGAAGTGCCTTGGTCAGATTTAATACTCCCATGGGTGCTGGCTCAGCTCTGAAAACTTGCTTTTCTACAATGACACCTTTTTCAGTTGTAATACATAACAATTAAGTGGCTTGTCAGAGGATGAGCCATAAATAAGGGCTGGCAGTTGATCCTGAAGTTATTAAAATATGAGCCACTGAGTCTGTGGATTCTGTGATTCTTGCCCATCTAAGTGACGTGATTGATGGGAGTAACTCAACTTTTGCAATGTGTTAAGTTGATGACTTAAAAAAAAAGTGAAGCCAGAGTTTTAAAATTTTTTTATTTTTATTTTTCAGGCTGTCATTTTCTAAGGTGATTTAAAAGCAGAACAACAACAACAAAATACTATAAAATATTCACCGCTCAGAACTGTTATAGGAAATGAACAGTATTAGATTTCCTTCAGGAATCAGTGGACAGAGGTACCCTGGAACCTGAGAAAAGTCTGGAATTTATGTGCAGCAAAAAGCCTGTTAACACACTGAGTGGCTTTTAGAACAAACCTTGTCTTTCTGGTCTGAAAATCTGCTCAGATGCTTCTCAGCAGATAGACTCACACTGTCTTGTTTCAGAGATATAAAGTGCATTCTATGGACAAGCTGTGGTTTTCAAAGAAGGCAGATACTGGGATATAATCAACAATGAAATCTGGGGCACTAATATTAATTAATATTTTGGTTTCTGGAAGTAATATCTAAACTAACACACACATTCACTCATACATGTTTTCATATAGGTGTATGTATACATGTATAGAGATATGTACACACCATATAGGTATATAATACATTGTATATATGTACTATTTAGTGTGCTATGTACATTTATATATACAGTATATTATTCTGCATATATGCTTCACATAGTTGTTTGTATAATACATTGTATATATAAAATATAAATATAGTACTCTGCATATCTGCAAATACACACTGCATAATATGCTACATAATGTATGTGCATATATATGTGTGTGTGTGGTAATTCGAATACAATGCACCCTATAAGCACTGGCATTTGAATACTTGGACTGTACTTGGTGACTCTGTTTGGAAAGTCTTAGTAGGTGTGGTCTTGATGGAGAAGAAAATCATTGGGAGAAGGTTTTGAGAGTTTAAACCTCAGCCATTCCCAGTTTGCTCTCTCTGATCCCTGCCCACAGTTCAAAGTGTGAGCACTCAATAAGCATGCTGTTCTAACTGCAGTGCTGCTTGGCACTCCCCTGATGGGATGGACACTTATCCCTCTGAAAGGATACGTCCAAAGAAACCCTTCCTTCTATAACTTGTCTTGGTCATGGTATTTCATCATAGCAATAGAAAAGTCATTAATAGAATATGATATGGCACATGTATAAATGTATGTATAATATAGTAGATTATACATGTGTATACAAATACTATACAATATATATGATTTTTCACAGATACTTGTCTAGTGTTTGTAATTTGCTTCATCCTCAGTGTACATAAAACTAATGAATAAATCAACTACTGAGTAATAAATACATCTGTTAGAATTTCAAGTTATTGTCATTTCTCTCCTATGTTCTGCACTGTCAGGGAAGCACAGTGATTTCCTAGTTAATATAAAGGACACAGGAATTACCAGCCAGTCACAAGGGCCCTAGTATGTTCTGAAAAGTCTGGGCCAAAAAAAGATTTGCATCCCTGATGATTCCTTAACTTGACCATCTTCCTTTACAGGTCTCCAAGCCAAGTGATGACATCCAACTTCCAAATCTTTTGGCAGGCAGGGATTCATTTGCCTCTGGTTAGTAAAAGAAAGAAAACATTTTTTATTCACAATGCACGGCAAGGTTCAGGATTCATTCAGGAGGTTTAGAGGAGAAGACTTTCTGTTTGGAGAGATTGTATTTTCTATTCAGGTGTTTCCCTTGTAAACAAAGTCCTTTATCCTTCCCCATTGTTTCTGCCTTCTTTTGGGCTCACCAGCACATACTTTGAACAGTGACCTGAGCAGCCATTACTGAGAGATAAAGGAGGGCATGAGTGTAGAATGCCACAAAGCTTGGGAAACAGTTCTGAGGATTCCCATCACCACCTTGGGGTGCAGTCTGTCCCTTTTAATGTGCAAGGCATATCATCCTCTTTTAGGAACTAATGCTCTCATTAGATGGGCAGGAGATTTAAAATTCCTTCTTCCTGTTATGTAACTATTAAATATGTACCTTATAGAATTAAAAAATATATAAAATTAAACTATTTGAACTGGCTGAAAGTGCTAAAAATTTTCCACTGGTGTATTAGCACACTTGTGCATTAAAGGTGCTTTTGGGTGGATTTGATTTTAAAAATATGTATGTAAATGGCTATGGTTAGTTTATACCTAATTTATTCTCTAGGCACAATTTTCTCATTTTATTTTATTTTAATTATATATATGCATATGTGTGTCGGTACCTTCAAGGGCCAGAGAAGGATGTTAGATCTCCTGGAGCTGGAAGTTAAAATATTATGGTTTCTATTGGGTGCTGAAAACTGAACCCAGCTATTCTGCATATTCATAAACTGTTTCACTTCTCCAGCCCCCTCCCCACCAGTCCCTCTGTAATGCTACATTTTAACATTCTTTTCCTTATGTGCTTAAAATAAAAGTTAAGACTGTTTCTGTTTTTTGAAATGTGAATTTCTCTAACAGCTAAGTCAAAATTGATTGACAACATTTTTTAGCTGTTTATAGAACTTTTATAGTATCAATGATAGTCACCTTGCATGAAATATTGACATTTTCGCCTGTTAAAAAAAAAAACCTATTCATTTGTTTATTTATTGTGTGTTTTTGTGTTACATGTATACATGTACACATGTGTATAGGAGTCCACTTACACAGGTGTGTGCACCTGCTTATAGAAGCGCTTTCACAACTGTTTGCATATGCACCTGTGTGCATAAATACACTCACACATGTATACTTGTGCACCTCTATATGGGCACACTTACCCATGCACATAAGTGCACCTATATATAGGAGCTCACTCACCCATGCAGGTCTGTAAATCCATGCATGTGTGTGTATCTGTGTGCATGTGCACTCTACTACGCATATGCACTTGGAAGGTTTTCCTTACTGCCTCCAGCAAGTTCATCTTAATAGAGACCAAAACTCAAGAGTTTTCCACTTCAACTTTCTGAGACTAAGAAAGCTTAAAGAGAGAGAGGTAAAGGCTTAGAGAGAGAGAGAGAGAGAGAGAGAGAGAGAGAGTAAGAGGGAGAGAGTGAGGTGGGGACAAGCAGCATCTCTTATAGTGGGGTTGTTATCTTGCTGTTGCTAGGTAACTGGGAGGAGTCTAGCCTGAAGATCAGAAGCTTGGGACATTGTATACATGACTACTAGCCACACACTTCTCCTGTGGGGGTAGTAACTTCAACAGGAACCGGGGGTGCACGAGACATGAGGGAACACCTTCCATCCCATTCCCATGTAGGTACAAATTACCACCACACAGTCCACCGGGGTTCCACCTCTCAACTCAACTGGAGACCAAGCTGTCTGTGTATAGCCCATTGCCCCACAAGAGTAAGATTTTTTTTTTTTTTTTTGGTTTCTGAATTTATATTTAGTAATAGAAAGACATCTACAAATGAGAAAGGGGAAATGCTATTTTAAGTCATTTTACCTATTAATTTTTTATGTACATTTTAATCCATTCATATATATTTTGGGGTAGTATATAATATCTAAATTTCAAATTACATTTACATTATTAATTAATAAGTGCCTAGAAATTGTCATATCACCAATAAATTGTTATATTGCCAAAACTACATATTTTGAATATGTTTATGGTCTTCATATTTAATTAGTTTATTTAATAAGAAAAATTTGACTATAGTACAGATTGTTAGTTTCTGAAACATGTTAACAAATAAGAAAAAATTATTTTATTACTCCTTCACTACTTTATTATGGTATGATTTAAAAGCTATACCATATTCCAGTATCTTCCTGATTATTTGCTCACTGGTTTTGTCAGAGTATAATTGGAGTTTATCAAATAAAATTTTATATACCAGTTATGCATACTTTTCCATTTTTGGAAAACAGGGTTTTTTCTCACATATCTTGATCATGTTTTCCCACCTTCTACTCCTCTCAGGTCCCTCTTGCCTTCCCTCCTTTCTGTACCTCTCTAAGGAATAAAATGACTTCTCAGGGATAATAATAAGATAAAATGAAACAAAATAAAATAAAAAGTAACAATAAAAATAGGACAAAACAAACAAACAAAAAAAAAAACACAAGGAAAAGAGCCCAGAGGGAAAAATTGAAACAGATATAGACACTGAGACCTGCTAATGTACATAGTCAGAGGTCTTGTATAAGCACTAAACTGAAAGCCATAAGAACCCATAGGATGAAAAGAGAAAACAGACATAAATCAAATAAGGTAAAATAGAAAAGAAAAATAATGTTAATTTACACAAAAGGAGGTGTGGGAGAAGCCATGACATGACATTATGATACAAAGAACCACCAGTGTTCCTGTTGAGTTCGTCTTCTGTTGGGCATCAGATGCTGGGCATGCAGCCAACTCTGAGGAGTGCTTTGTGTCCCCAGTGTGTCCTTGGGTAAAACTAAAATTTTATTTTCAAGTGGCCATCAGTTGGAGAGAGTTTCTAACTCTTTGATAATCATCTATTGTTTGGAACAAGTTGGTGGGCACATTGTTGTTAGAACTAAGTTTCCACTGGAGGAGAACATCCAGATGTTAGCTGATGTGCCCAGACCAGGGCCTATGTTGACTCAATTGTATTACCATCATTAACAAACATAGGAGTAGTTATCTATTCCACTCTTGCAATCCTCAGAGACACAAAAGTGTAATTTTTTTTTTTCTGATTCTGGGGAAACATCTGTCACAGACAAAGTGAAAGAAAAGACTCCCAATAGCAAAGCCAAGAATGCAAACAGAAGGTAAAAAATGAACCACACATTCCTTAGGGAAAGGCCAGGAGATATGCATGAACATCTCACAAGTCCTTGCCATGTCCTACCCAACTACTCAGGCCTTGCCATAATGAGAGCAGTCTGCATTACACTCATACACCCTCCCCAGCAAAAGCTTGGTCACCTTCAAGATGGCCTTGTTTTCTTGGTGTGCACCATCTATCTTGACTCTCACACTCTTTCTGACTCCTCTTCTATAGGTTCTTTGAGCATTGAGGAGAAAGATTTCATAAAGACATCACAATTAGAGTTGAGTTTTCCAAGGCTGCCCATTCTCTGCAGTAATGTCTGGCTGTGGGTCTCTGTATCTGTTCCCTTCTGCTGCAGAAGGAAGCTTCTCTGGTGATGGCTAAGCAAGGCACTTATCTGTGAGTATAGCATAATATAATTAGGAATCATATTTTAAGGCTTGTTTTTAGGTGTGTATATATGTGTGTTGGGTGGGTGGGTATATGTAGAAGCACAGTGCCCATACACAGTAGCAGAAGAGGGTGAAGGTCAGAAGAAGGCATTAGATTCCCTGCAACTGGAGTTACAGGCAGTTGTGAGCCACTAAACATGGATGCTGGGAAGTAAACTCCAGTTACCTGCAAGAACCCTGTGTGCTTTTACCTGATAAGTCATCACCAGCCTGTTCTATGCATCTTTTATATCAGAGAAATTCTGGGAGTTTTTCTGTTTCTTATTAAATAGTGGCTGTATGACTTCAAGCATTAGTTTTTCAGAAAACCTGGTCCTCATATAGAAAATACTGACTTTGTATAATTTTGTTTCAAATAAGCCTCCAAAATTTCAACTTGCTCTTATGTAGCTTTCTTGAAAGTTGATTCTATATTTGAAAAAATAAATTAGAGTGAGATATTAATTTCAGCAGCATTTTTCTGTTAATTTCATTAGTTTTTTTGGTTTGTTATTATTATTATATATTATATTATATATAATAATATATTATATAATATATATAATATAATATATAATATAATATATAATGTATATATTATATTATCATTATTAATATTATAATATAATGACAGACTTTTGACAAGATGGTTGTAACAAGCCTGGTACTCGCTAATGTACCCAGGAAGGCCTTGAATTTACAGGAGTCCTCCTGCCTCATCCTCCAAGTGCTGTGACGCTATTACCTGGTTGACTATGTCACTGCGTTAGATTGAAGTTAGCAGATTTATAGACTACTAAGAAGGACCCTTCTGTCCCCATTAGCTCTAATGCTCTACTTCCTATGTACTTATTAACACAGTAACTCTGCAAGTGTGTAACAGCAATGAAATAATTCACTAGAACATTGGGACATTAAGTGTCACTACTCACCGCTTCCACTACCAAACATCATTTCTTGACTGTTATCATTATGTGCCAGAGTTTTTTTTAAAGAAATGCTCATCTCTTATTCATTCATATTTGTTTGTGTATGAACATGTGTGCATACTTGGACATGCCAGAAGAGGAGGTTGTTCTCCTGGAACCTGTATTATAGGTGATTATGCTCTATACAAATGAATGTTGGGATTCTAACTTCAGTTCTCTGTAAGAGCAACAAAGTATACTTAACTGCTGAGCTACCTCTCTTCTCCCTGGTGTCCAATCTTAAGATAATGTTCTAATTAGTGCCATCTTTTAAAGAGTGTATATTTAGGACTGATGGGACTATATGCAGAATGCCACATAGGGCCTGTTTGCATGCATGGCAGATACATTTGGATACATTGCTTATTTGGAAAACCCAATGATTAGTCAGGCCCAATTAGGATGATACAGATTATCACATAAGTATGTGTATACTATTCCACATGCCGACATCGACATCCAAGGTGGACTTGGATGGCTATAACACAGAAGAAAGGGATAGAGTAAAATGGGGGAGAAATAGAACTATGATGTGGCCAGAAAGCACTGGGCCTTACCCATGGGCAGTTTAACATGTATCAATCAGGGATCTCTAGAGGAAAATAATGTATGGGATGGGTATATACTGAAGGGAATGTATTGTATTATATTGGCTTTGATGGCTGTCTAACACCTCAGAGGCTGAGAATCTGACTGTAGCTTAGTTCACAAGGTGAAAGTCTCAGCAGTCCCAATCTGGCACTGAAAATCAGGAGGATTCCTGGAGAGAAGTTTGTCTTCCATCTTTATTGGAAGCCCAAAGAAGATAGTGCTAGTGTTCATTAAAGAATACAGCAGGAGTGTTAGCAGGGTGATCTTACTATAACAGTGAATGCCCGCAGGCACGAGCAAAGTTTCCTTCATTTCCTTTTTATATCTGTTGTCACCAAAATGTTCTGCCCACAGTTAGAATGGGCCTTCCCTGTTCAAACAATCTGATTAAACAAACCACTCACTGGAATGGAATGCCCAGTAGTTGGTCTTATGACAGATTCAAGATCAAATCACATTGACAATCCAAGATGGGCCATTTGAAGAAGCAATTTGTAAAAATGTTCACCTCGTGTTGTGACAAAAAATAGTAAGGTTCCTATAACTTCATGTTCAATTGCCATTGGACATGAGTTATCTCAGGTTGAGGTGACTTTCTTCAGGCTTGGCAATATCCAAAGTGACTTAGATGGGGCTGGTGTACACCTTTAGTCCCAACACTTGGGAAGAAGAGGCAAGCAGATCTCTGCAAGAACAAGGCCAGCCTGTTATACAGAGTGAGTTCTAGCACAGCCTTCCAACGCTAAAACAAAAAAGAAAAGGCAATGTCCAAAGTGGCTGACAACTCTCTCTGTGGTAATGTGACAGGAAGGTGAGCAGCACATCTCTGTGTCCACCTAGCAAGAAGTATACATGGTATAACATTATAAGTCTATTGATATGGAAGTAGAAAGAAAGGAGATGTAGGTAGAATAAAACATATGCAAATGTAAATGTAGCCAATCTTTTAAGACTGAGCTGGAGGGCTTGTCTTTGTATCCCCTGGCCTAGTTTTGTGAAATCGTTAAATAAGGGTCATGAGTGAAAGATTATTTTGTGGGATAACTGTTGTCATCTGAATCTAGCTTAGTTTTTATATAAGCATCTCAAGAAGGACTGGCTGAAATGGGTGTGGGAAACATGCTCTCTACAAGAAATACTACTCTCAGGTATGAATTGACTGCACAATCATGAGAATGCTATGATCCTACAGCACAAGCTATAAAATGTGCCTGTAACACCAATGTTAAAGGCAGTAGCCCACCAGGACAATAAAACAAAAGATAAAGTACAGTGATAAAAAAAAGAAAAGAAAAAGAAAAAAACAAGCAAAGATTGTAGATATTTTGTGGATATAAAAATTTAAGATAAATACTAAGTAGAGTTGATCAACTGTGTAGAGCACACAAACCAATATTCTCCACCATCTCTCTCTTTTTAAAGTGACAGAAAGCCCGTAGAGATGGTCCAGCAGTTCAGAATCCATACTACTCTTGTAGAAGACCCAAATTGTTATGCTAATACCTCTGTTGGGTGGCTGACAAATGCATGTAATTCAGGTCCAGGGAGTTTGATGTTTGATGCCTTCTTCTGACCTGCATGAGTACTTGCACTCATGCACACAGACACACAGACACACACACAGAAACACATACACACACTCAAATAAAAATAAATCTTTTCTTTTTTAAAATAGGAGCAGAATTCAGGCATATCCCTGGGGAGTTATTTTATGGATTCATCTGTGTATTCACTAAGGCAATTATAGCTTTTGCATTTCACTCAGAACTCCTGTGGGTAACAGTATGCTTAACAAAAAAGGGAAACAAAGCTTCTGAATGTATTCAGAGACTAAGCAAGGAAGTGAAAACAAGTTCTAACAGGATAATGGGCCAAATCCCACCTCCCCTGGCAATGCCAGGCCAATGATGTGACCACATCAATGTGCACCCACTCAGGAGTACTCTGTCCTCCAAGGTTTTAAGTCCAAGAGGAGCTTTGGGTGTCTGCCCATCTTTTTCAAGCAGACTGCAGAATTCTTTGTTCCATCTCAAAAAGATGAAGGCTATCTAATTATGTAGTCAAATGTTTTGGTTAAATGCCTCATTCCTTGTACTAATTATCACCTATCCCAAAGGGAAGAGCTTCAGTTTACAAAAAACAGGGAGAACAAGGTTACCTTCTCCTCCCAAATCTCTTTTAAGAAGAGAAAGCACACAGCTGGGGTTGCCAGTGTGTTAACTGCAATGTTTATCAATGGAATTTGTTGTTTCTCTTAATAGAAATCTGCTCAAAGCTAGCAGTCTTTGAGAAAAAGGAAAAGCATGGAGTAAGTAGAATTTAGCAGTCTTGCATGCTTGAAGTTGGAGTTAATAGACTAGGGCTACCAAAGGGGGGGAGGGGAAGACAGTTCAAACAAAACTAAAATTAGTAAAAAAGATTGAAATTTTAAAATAACACCCGACAGCCCCATTAAATATCTAATTAAATTATTTATTGTTAGTCCTGATCAGAATAGATGTAGTAACAGCTTGATGGCTGATTTGATCTCTCCAATGGACATTACAGCATCAATGGTTAGATCCAAGGTCATGCCATGTGTTTCAGCTCAAGCTTAATAAATGGGGGATTTAAATGCCTCCTTTCATTCCAATGATCTCCAGTGCTTGAAAATATTTACTTGATATCAATACCATTTTAAGAAGTCTTTCCTTTTAAGATTGGTCAATCTATTAACTTTAAGTAGCATAGAAGACATCAGATTTGAATATGGTATTTTTAAACATTTATTTTCATTGAGGGTTCTCCCATACCCACTGTCTATCCTTGTGAGTTACTCCAGCAACCTACTTCTCATCTCATCTCTTGCCCTTCCACAAATCCTCTAACCCTCTTTCTCCCCTAGAAAGTTCCATAGTTTACTATCCCACCCATATCAACATACATGCACATTTACAAACTTTGAAGGTAGAATCTTTGGTGCTTTGGTCCTTCTTAGAAGAGGTTACAAAATACTCACCAGATCAAAGACAGAGACAAAGCAGAGACTGAAGGAAAAGCCATCCAGAGTATCCTACCTGAGGATCCATCCCATATACAGTCACCAAACGCAGACACTATTGTGGAGGCCAAGAAGTGCATGCTGACAGGAGCCTGATATAACTGTCTCCTGAGAGGCTTAGCCAGAGCCTGACATATACAGAAGCAGATGCTTGCAGCCAACCATTGAACTGATCATGAGGTTCCCAACGGAGGATGTGGGAAGTGGGCACGGCCGCATGGGCCAAGATGGTGCCCTGGCTCTATGCCAAGCCCTGTGACCTTTGCTTGTTTGCCCCAGTCTCAGTCATGCTCAATAGAAGCAGCGCGTGTAACTCGCTGGATATATGGTGTAATGCCTCATGATACCATTCTATCAGCCAATCCATTAGAGGCTTTCCTGCATGCTAAAGTTGTGCCTTGGGCATGTGAGTCTATGATTGGACTCCTTAGTGTGGTATGAGGTAACATGAGTGAACTGAAGGGGATAAATTGTGGGCAGTCCCAGAATAAAGCGGAAGCTGTGGAAGCTGCGTGAGACCTGCTTTGGCATCTGTGTTGTTCTTTCCATTGTCTCAGCTGGTTAGAGATGTGGGTTGAGACAATTGGTGGCCTGTTCGAGGATCCTTCTGTCACTCAGCAAATAATTAAGGGTAAGTTCTGCAGGAAGTAGTGGAGGTGATAGTGCTATCCATAGGCTCCCAGGATAAGGGACAAAGTTAGGCTCCCTGTAAGGGACAAAGCAGATTAAAAAGTTTAGTACCCAATATGGGGTCTGCTGCATTAAAAACGAAAGTAAAATGAGCTCTGACACAGCTTCTTAAAAGAAGTGGAGTAAAGTTATAAACCGAAACCCTCAATAGATTCCTGGAGACAGCGGAAGAAGAAGTCCCGTGATTTTTGGAAGAAGGGTTTATTAATCTGCAGTGCTGGGAAAGGCTAGGTCAAGACTTGCAGACTGTGGACTCTACTTTGCCATTATTTCCTGGTACCCTGGCAATCTGGAACTGTAAATGTCTACGTTCCTACCTTGCCTGCAAGAAAGGAATATGGACAAAATAGAATCCTTCTACAAGCATATCTTTATTACCATGTGGAGAAAGAGAGAGTGAGAAAGAGCAAGCAGCTCTAGAAATAATATCGCTTAATTACACCTCAGTGTGACGTGTGTCGTCAGGATTGGCTGACTGCCCATTACCTCAAGTTACGCCCCGGGATGGGCGGTGACTTATGTGGTTTCGTCACAAACGCATGCACACTGGACTTGTTTGCGTCTCTTAGGCAACCGTCTCCTAGGTAACCGGCTCGGGCACCGCACCGGCTCGGACGCAGCTCCCAACATGGAACTTAGTCAAATCTGGTCTCACAGATAAGAGCAGAAAGTACAATGCTGAGATAGAGCAGGGCATAGAGGTTTTAGAGGAAGTGAAGGAGGTCATATTGTAGCACATTGGACAGAGTAGCAAACAGAGAGGAAAAGAGTCTAAGAAGAGTGAAAGTGAAGAGGACAGCTCAGATAAGACTCCAAGTTCCTCTGATAATGAAGAGGAGCTAACTTCCAGAGTGTCCAAAATGAGGATAAGAACGGGCAGGCTTCCAGAACCATCAGCTCCACCATTAACCTCTCCAACCCCTTACCACAGGGAAGAGCATGGTGAGGGATGGCACAGTAGGCATGTGTCTGTGTGGTGTAATATCCTTCCTGAGATAGGTGCTTTCCCTGTGTTTCAGGACCAGCAGGGTCAGAGATATCATGAACCCCTGGATTGGAAAGTTATCCAGAGGCTCAAGGAGTCAGTATCACCATATGGGGTGCAGGCCTCCTTTACTTTTAGCCAAGTAGAGGCATTGCAGAGGCATTGCATGACTCCTTTTGATTGGATGAATCTCAGTAAGGCAGGGAGGAGCCTATTTGAATTGGAAAGCTGCATATCTAGAGTATGCCCTTGAGCAGGCTGCCGCTAATGCTATCAATGGCCAGCCAGCCTGCAACATAGATATCCTGTGTTAGTCATATGTTTGGGGTTTGTATAATTTCTGTGCAGTATTATAATCTCTCAAATGCAGCCAATTTGTCTTGCAAGCTTGGAAAGATGCTACTGGGGAATTGGAGTAGTGATTTTGGCAAGACGATGTAAGATTTAAGGGCATAGATCACCACCGTGAATAATACCCAAGTTGACGTTGCTACAGCGCAGCAGTGGTTAGCGATGGCTCATGGAATCTCCAACATACTTAAGAACTGGGGTGAGATGGTATTCTGGGCATTCCTTTTGATTGGTGTGTGTGTGGAGGAATGATTTGTTCGATGGTGTGCATGCGAAGGCAAGCTAAGGCAGACCAATGTGTGCTGATACAAGTGATGGCAGCTATAGAGACTGGAGGTTCACCTCAGATTTGGCTCAGTATGTTGGACTGTTAATCAGAGATGGGTAAGATTCTGATGGAAGCCCTACCAATCTAAGACAGAAGTATGTGCCATGCAGCTGCACATGCTTTGATGAAGGGTAAGGAGGGTGTTCCAATCGGGACAACTTAAGACAGATGCGGTCCCAGAGATTTTATTTAAAAGAAAAGGGGGAGATGTGGGAAGCATGCGTGGCTGCCTGGGCCAAGATGGCATCCTGGCTTTATGCTAAGCCCCGTGACCTTCACTTGTTTGTCCCAGTCTCAGTCATGCTCAATAGAAACAGCACGTGTAACTTGCTGGATGTATGGTGTAATGCCTCATGGTACCATTCTATCAGCCTATCCATTAGAGGCTTTCCAGCATGCTAAAGTCGTGCCTTGGGTGCCTTGGGCATGGGCGTCTATGATTGGACTCCTTAGTGTGGTGTGAGGTGACATGAGTGAACTGAAGGGGATAAATTGTGGGCAGTCCCAGAATAAAGCAGAAGCTATGGAAGCTGCATGAGACCTGCTTTGGCATCTGTGTCGTTCTTTCCATTGTCTCTGCTGGTTGGAGATGTGGGTTGCGGCAGGAGGAGTTTGAAAAAGGACTGAAGGAATTGAAGGGGTTTGTAACCTGATAGAAAGAACAACAATATCAACCAATCAGAGCTTCCAGGGTCTAAACCACCAACCAAGGAGTACACAGGGAGGGATCCATGGCTCCAGCCGAATATGTAGCAGAGGATGGTCTTGTCGGGCATCAGTGGAAGAAGAGGCCCTTGGTCCTGTGAAGGCTCAAGGCCCCAGTATAGGGAAATGCCAGGGCAGGGAGGCAAGAGTGGTTAGGTGGGTGGGGGCACAGCCGTAGAAGTGGGAGGAAGGGAGATAGGATAGGGGAATTCTGGGGGAGATATCGGGAAAGGGAATAATATTTGAAATGTAAATAATTAAAATATCCAATAAAAAACTGAAATGTGAAAAAATATTAAAATCATAAAAAGTAATAGTGTGCTAAGATGCTTGTGCACAGTTTGGTGATGGTTTGTGTTTGTACTCACTCATGTAACCAGAACTAGAACAAATCAAAGAATGTGTGCAGTAATCTGAACTCCTGCATGCACTTTTGTGTCTAGATGACTCCTCACACTAGGTTTCTGGCCTTTTATCCAATGTGTGAAATGCATTTTCAGATTTTACTATGCTTTTGTGGTAGTACACATTATGACCTTTGTTGTTGTATTATTACCAGTATATTCATTAATACACATTAATAACATTCTGATTTATTCTTAATAGTGTACAAAGTTTATACTAACAAATAAATCTATGCACCATTTAATCTACAAAAAAGATAGAATTATTATTTGAGTGATATTTGTGCTATTTGTCTCTGAGTCTGGGTCACCTAACACAATTTAATACTTTTCTCATTTGTCTATTCTTAAATACATTGTAATTTTACTTGTATATGAATGTAATTTCATTATATCTCATACCCCATTCCATATTTTCATTTTTATATTGACAGACATCTAGGCTAAATCTTATATATTTTTTCAGAAGCAAGATAATTTCTTGTTTAGATTCCTTATCTTGTATATATAACCCTCCAATTTTGAGTCAGTTAAAATGTTTTGTAATGCATTTCCTAATACCCTGATTTATGAGTCTTCATGAAATCTCCTATCTCAAAGTTCTGTAAGCTTAGTTAAATCTTTACCTCTTCTGAAAGGAGATAATTATAGAGTATGCTACAGCTTGTATGTAATTATATGCCATTAATATCCATTATCTCACCCAAGAGCCCATCTTTTCTCAAGAATTCTATGAATCTAATTCTCTCAAGAGCTTTCATTCATATGCTTCCACATGCTTGCTAAATCAAGTGTCCTTTTTGGTGTTTACCTATCACCACTAATTCAACATATTGTAACCATCATCAGCTTTGATGTTGTTAAACACTATTCGTGATAATGGTTTTCTTTCTACTGCATTGCATCAGCACACATCAAGCCTATTTGACATATAATATGACTGGCCTCAATGGACAAGACCTCAAAGCAAAGACATAGAAAACAGAATTTGAAAGGGAGATAAATCCTCCAGGTTGGAGAAAACCTACACATGTAGGGACAAGCATGTGGCCTATGAAGTGACCACACATGGTTTCCAAAATGTGAGCATCTGTTGATGCAAAGGAGAAACAAATACAAGCAGGCATCACCAATAAAGAAGTAGGAAACAACTAAAAATCATTCATGGTTTTAAAGTCTTTGTTAGAGATGCAAGTAAGAATGCCTAACAATTTCCATATAAAGACCAGAGTACTAAATAGGGGGCATAATTTCACCCTGGGGAAATTTGAAGGACATTACCACATCCAATTTAGTTATTTTTCTTATTACTCTGACAAACACCCTGGGGTGAAAAAATGTGACTTAAGGAAGACAAGTAAGGAAGACAAGTTTTATTTGCACTGACAGAGGAGGGGGTGCAATCTATCCCAGCTGAAAAGCCATGTGGGCGCAGGAGCATGAGGCAGCTGGTCATCTTGCATCTGCTGTCTTGAAGCAGTGAGTGATGGATGATGATGCTCAGCTTGGTTTCTCCTTTAAGTTTGTCCCTGATCCCCCCCCCCCCCATTCAATGCTACTTCCCTCTATTAACATGTATCTTCTCATTGGAATTAACCTAATCTAGGCAAGACACAGTTTCCAGAATTTACATGATTGTACAATTCTACATGCTGTCAGGTTGGAACTCAATATTGAACACCACAGTTCCATCCCTTGCCAACTCAACACTCAAACATTTTTTTTTTTAAATGTAACCCTCCTTTTCTTCTCTATGGACTCATGTGTATAGCATTATGCAAAATATATTTCTACAATTACAAAAAGGCCAATTGTTTAACAGTTCAAATTCTTTCCATCCAAACTTTTTTTTTTTTATTACTACAGACTTGGATAAGTGCAGTTAATAATAGCTGTGCCACAATGTCAATATGCTCCTGTCTTGAAATTTTCTCTATCAAATAAATTATTCAATATACTGGATAGTTTTTAGTCAATCTGGAACAAGCTTCGAATTTTCTGAGTATAAATTTAAGAAAATATGTCTATTAGATTCATCTTTAGAGATGTGTATAGGTCATTTTCATAATGTGTGATTTACATGGGGTGACCCAGCCCACTGTGGACTTTACCACTCCTGGGCAGGTGGTCATGGGTTATTTAAGAATGAAATCTGAGCAAGGCACAAAAGCAAACCGGTAAGCAAGATTCCTCCAGGGCCTCTGATTCATTCCCTGCCTTTAGGCTCCTGTCCTTCCTGAGTTCCTTCCTTTTGTTCTCTCAATGTTGTATTATAATTGGAATCTATAAGTCAAAGAAATCCCTTTCTGGCCAGCCTGTCTTCAATCATGATCTTTACCTTAGCCATAGAAGCAAAGAAATGCAATCTATTTCCATTAAATTCAACATCATTCAATCTCTCAAAATATGTGCAAACACAGCCAAATAACTTGTCAGGCTCATAGGTTCCATATCTAAGTTTCTGATAGATATTTTGTTCTATTCTGAAGTCTCATAAAGAGGGGCTCTACTTTTAAAATTCTCTTAGAATTTCTGTTTTCTCATCTCCTATTAGAATGGCCCACTAGATTCTGCTTACAATATTCAAGGGATTGTACAGTCAGGTCACATTCAAAGCTCCCACAGGCCTGTTTCAAAAACCTAATAAACATGAGGCCAGCCTCCTCACAGCAATGCCCACACATTTGGTTACAATTATCTATATTAGGTCCTTATCATGTTGCATGTGAGAAAGAAAGGTTAGTTTTGATGTACAGTTTTGAGTATATAGGCCACTGCGATTGGAAGTAATGTTGATAGCATCTTGAAGCATCTGGACACATTGTAGTTTCAGTAAGGATGCATAAAGAATTGCATGCTGGTATTCATCCCACTTTCTCCCTTTTGTGTAGCATGGAGCCCCAGCTCAGAGAATAGAGCCATTTACATTCAGGGTCACTATTCCTAAGTCAATTAACCTAATTTAGATAATGCTTCCTGGCCATGCCCTAGAGGCTTGTTTCCCAGTTGATTATAGATTCTGTCAAACTGATAAACAACATTAGCTATCACAATTAACATTAATCATAGTAAGTTGTGTTGATCACAAGAACAGCTGAAATCACACAAGAATGACATTTTATTTCTTTGGCTTTCTTAATCCATAAAGAACGTAGAATGAATACTTTATAAAGAACATGAGATGATTTTTGAACAGTTTGGAAGTCTCAGAAGGAAAGAGCAGTGTGATTAGAAGAAACTCTATATATCTTGTGAGGCCTCTTCTCTCCTTCCAAGATAGTGTCTTGCTTCTCCATTCTGATGTGTATGGGACTGTGTCTTCATATGATGACAGGAATGGGAAGGGTAGAGAGGGATGGGGTATCTTTGTTAGGAGAGCCTCTATCTCTTTCACCATATTAGGAGACCTCAAAATCAAATCAGCTCTAAAATGTCCCCATCTTCATCCTGTCTAACAGCTGTCAAATTTTGCCACCTGAGTTTTGGACAAGAACCTTCTTATCCCAACAGCTGGCTTCTTCTTCAATACTCCAAAGTACTGATAAAGAAAAACATCTTAGACAAACTAGACTTGAAGCTCTACCAGAAACATGTCTAGCACCAAGGTCCCCATTCAAGCTCTCTAAAAACTTTAGTAGGCTATCAAAGCCAAAGAAAGCCCGAGAAACCAAACCAAATCTGAAACACATTAATGTAACAAGGAGAACAAATGCAACATCTTGGAATCCTGTGGCAGAAAAGGGACATTTATCAAAAGCTAAAAAAATGGTGGCTGTAACCACAGTTCAGAAATCCAGAGTGCTTATTGTCCTTGGTGAAGACTTTAGTTCCATTCCTAGCATCCACAGCAAGCAGTTAATAACCCCCTGTGACTGTAATTCCAGGTTATCCAATGACTTATTTTGCTCCCTTTTGATATCTTCACTCATATGCACATACACTACTATATATAATAAAATAAACCTTTTAAAAAACTCTAGGAGCACACAAACAAAACATGGGTCTTGCTTACTAATGATGGTCATAACATGTATCTGTGTGTCTAAAATTAGTATAGAATTGACAGTTTAACAATTATGTATATAGAGAAGAAATATGCAAAGGAAATTCAAAAAATAATATGGGGTATTTTAGAGAGATGAAACAAAAAAGTAAAAATTGTGGGTAAAGATATCCAATTTCATATTGAGAGTTTGGTTTTGGTCAGCAGCCAAGAAACTTATATTTTAAATGTTTTCAGCCTTACAGGCTGTGTAGTTTCTGTCACAAAAGTCTAATACTGGCAATTATAACAAGATAATAGCCACAGAAAATTCGTAAAGAAATGGACAGTGCTGCTTAGTATAACTTGAGTTATAAAAAGAGATGGACCATGTTTAGACACTGGACTATAGTTTTCTGCCTGGACTTTGTGAGGTATTAAAATTATGTCCAAAAAAATTTCATGAATTGAAATAAAAGCTGAGAAGCAAGATGATTCAATCACTAGCGCTAGAGTTTAAAAGAAAGATTCACAAAAAAAGAACACATGGTCCTAATTACCTGCATAGAGGCATAAATTTGATGGATTTATTGAGTTAGCAATGTTTTCAAGAAGACCACACATTCCCTGGACTAAGGATATGATTTGCTTTAGAGAATCTTTTAAGAACTCACAAAGGCACAGAGATTGGGGTCATTTTCCCTTGTACGTGGGAGGCAGATGTCTCTTTCATTTTGTGTTGTTTGGGTTGTATATGTTTGCATGTCCATTTGAACATATAGAATGGCTGTATGTGCATATGTATACATGTATGTGGTGTGTGTATACATGTGTGTGTGTGTGTTTATGTGTTTATGTGTCTGTAGATCAGAGGCTAATGTCAGATATCTTCCTTAACTGCTTTGCAATTTACTGAAGCAGAGCCACTTGACCTTGAATTCTCTAAATCAGATGTCTAACTCCCAACCTTACTCTGAAGATTCCCTGTTTTTCTCTTCTCCAGGAACTGGAATTACAGGTGGGCTGCCAAGCCTTCTGATTTTATTTGGGTTCTGACTTCCAGTCATCACAATGGCAGCTGTTTTGTTTCTTTGTCCACTAAGCTGTCTTAACTGTTCACTCCTGTGTTTCATTCAAAGCTTATCAGCAAATTCACTCAGTGTCTAAGCATTTTTAATAAAAGAATTTTTTTCTGACCCAATGTTTATGACTGTTGCTTAGAAATCAATCACTTCTTCCACTAATAAGAGATAATGTCTTTTTGGTTTCTACAATTGATAAACCTGAAACTGGGAGAGTGCTTCCTGAAAATTTTAATTAGTTTATTGCTCACATTATTTAAAAATGAAAGCACACAGATGTTACCAGCTAGTCTGCACATAGATTGCACTAAAGCAGGTAGATGCTCTGATCAACATTGGTTCAATTTAAGGTTCCATGATCATGTGTCACGGCCTTTTGTGCCCCTCATATATTCATAGTACATGTCAACAAAGACATTAGTTAAAAGCAAAGGGCACATTGTTTTCTGCTTTCTTGGCTCCATAAAAGCAATGGACACATTTTTTTCTGCTTTCTAGGGTCCATAATATTCCTACTGTTTCAATTATTTTTGTTTGTTTGTTTGTTTGTTTTCTGTGTAGCTCTGGCTGTCCTGGCACTCACTCTTTAGACTAGGCTGGCCTCAAACTCAGAAATCTACCTGCCTCTGCCTCCTTTAGTGCTGAGACTAAAGGTGTTCACCACCACTGCCCAGCTTGATTATGCTTAAGAATACATTCCTGGGAACCTTGGGCACAGAGTCAGCAGATAGCCCCATGGTCCCTAGAGGAATCTCCACACGATCACAGGACCACTGGTGAGTGGAACACAACTTCTGTTGCAATCCAATGGCACAGGACCTGACAGCATTAGGGAAACAGAAAACTAGCCTGACCAGGGGCACAAGTCCCTTTTGGTTGGCACCAGCACCAGGTCACCTTGGGAACTGGAAACTACACCCTAGAAAAAGCAAGAAAGTAATCCTTCAAAAACCTAAAAGAAGACAGCCACAAGAACAGAATCCCAACTCTAACAACAAAAATATCAGGAAGCAACAATTACTTTTCCTTAATATCTCTTAATATAAATGGACTCAATTCCCCAATAAAAAGACATAGAATAAAAGACTGGCTACAAAAACAGGACCCAACATTTTGCTGCTTGCACAAGACCCATCTCAGGGAAAAAGACAAACACTACCTCAGACTGAAATGTTAGAAAATAATTTTCCAAGCAAATGGTCTGAAAAAACAGGCTGGAGTATCCATTCTATAATCGAATAAAATCGACTTTCAACCCAAAATTATCCAAAAAGACAAGAAAGGGCACTTCATATTCATCAAAGGTAAAATCTTCCAAGAAGAACTCTCAATTCTGAATATCTATGGTCCAAATGCAAGGGCAGCCACATTCATTAAAGAAACTTTAGTAAAGCTCAAAGCACACATTGCACCTCATACAATAATATTGGAAGACTTTAACACCCCACTCTCATTAATGGACATGTCCTGGAAACAGAAACTAAACAGAGACAAAGTGAAACTAACAGAAGTTATGAAACAAATAGATTTAACAGATATCTACGGAACATTTTAACCAAAAACAAAAGGATATACATGTCCTGGAAACAGAAACTAAACAGAGACAAAGTGAAACTAACAAAAGTTATGAAACAAATAGATTTAACAGATATCTACAAAACATTTTAACCAAAAACAAAAGGATATATCTTCTTCTCAGCACCTTATGGTATCTTCTCCAAAATTGACCATATAATTGGTCAAAAAACAGGCCTCCACAGATACAAAAATATTGAAATTGTCCCATGCATCCTATTAGATCACCATGGACTAAGGCAGATCTTCAATAACAACATAAATAATACAAAGCCAAAATTTATGTGGAAACTGAACAACACTATATTCAATGATACCTTGGTCAAGGAAGAAATAAAGAAAGAAATTAATGACTCTTTAGAGTTTAATGAAAATTAAGCCACAACATACCCAAACTTATGAGACACAATGAGAGCATTCCTAAGAGCAAAACTCATATCTCTGAGTGCCTCCAAAAAGAATTTAGAGAGAGCATACACTAGCAGCTTGACAGTGCACCTAAAAGCTCTAGAACAAAAAGAATCAAATTCACCCAAGAGGAGTAGATCACAGAAAATAATCAAACTCAGGGATAAAATGAACCAAGTGGAAACAAAAAGAACTATTCAAAGAATCAACCAATTCAGGAGCTGGTTCTTTGAGAAAATCAACAAGATAGATAAACTCTTAGCCAGACTCACTAGAGGGCACAGGGACAGCATCCTAATTAACAAAATCAGAAATGAAAAGGGAGACATAACAACAGATCCTGAGGAAATCCAAAACACCATCAGATCCTTCTACAAAAGGCTATACTCAGCAAAACTGGAAAACCTGGATGAAATGAACAAATTTCTAGACAGATTTCAGGTACCAAAGTTAAATTAGGATCAGATTAATTACCAAAACAGTCCTATATCCCCTAAAGAAATAGAAGCAGTCATTAATAGTCTCCCAACCAAAAAAAGCCCAGGACCAGGTGGGTTTAGTGCTGAGTTATTTCAGACCTTCAAAAAAGACCTAATTCCATTTCTTCTCAAACTATTCCACAAAATAGAAAGAGATGGTACTCTACCCAATTCATTCAATGAAACCACAATTACTCTGATACCGAAACCACATAAAGACCCAACAAAGATAGAGAACTTCAGACCAATTTCCCTTATGAATATCGATGCAAAAATACTCAATAAAATCCTTGCTAACTGAATCCAAGAAAACATCAAAATAATATTCCATCATGACCAAGTAGGCTTCATCCCAGGGATGCAGGGATGGTTTAATATATGGAAATCCATTAACATAATTCACTATATAAACAAACTCAAAGACAAAACTACATGATCATCTCCTTAGATGCTGTGATAGCATTTGACAAAATCCAACACCCATTCATAATAAAAGTCCTGGAAAGATCAGGAATTCAAGGCCCATATCTAACCATAATAAAAGCAATATACAGCGAACTAGTAGCCCATATCAAAGTAAATGGAGAGAAGCTGTAAGCAATCCCACTAAAATCAGGGACTAGACAAGGATACCCACTTTCTCCCTATTTAATATAGTACTTGAAGTCCTAGACAGAGCAATTAAACAACAAAAGGAGATCAAAGGGACACAATTTGAAAAGGAAGAAGTCAAAATATCACTATTTGCAGATATGATAGTATATATAAGTGACCCCAAAAATTCAACCAGAGAACTCCTAAATCTGATAAACAGCTTCAGTGAAGTAGCTGAATATAAAATTAACTCAAACAAATCAATGGCCTTTCTCTACACAATGGATAAACAGGATGAGAAAGAAATTAGGGAAACAACACCCTTCACAATAGTCACAAATAATATAAAATACCTTGGTGTGATTCTAAGGAAGTGAAAGTTCTGTATGACATGTACGTCAAGTCTCTGAAGAAAGAAATTGAAGATCCCAGAAGATGGAAAGATCTCCCATGCTCATGGATTGACAGGATCAATATAGTAAAAATGGCTATCTCACCGAAAGCAATCTATAGATTCAATGCAATCCCCATCAAAATTCCAACTCAATTTTTTAAGTAATTAGAAAGAGCAATTTGCAAATTCATCTGGAATAACAAAAAACTTAGGATAGCAAAAACTATAGGTGATAATAAAAGAACCTCTAGTGGAATCACCATGCCTGACCTCAAGATGTACTACAGAGCAATTGGAATAAAAACTGCATGGTACTGGTACAGTGATAGACAGGTAGACCAATGGAATAGAATTGAAGACCCAGAAATAAATCCACAAACCTATAGTCACTTGATCTTTGACAAGGGAGCTAAAACTATCCAGTGGAAAAAGGACAGCATTTTCAACAAATGGTGCTGGCACAACTGGCAGTTATCATGTAGAAGAATGCAAATTGATTCATTCTTATATTCTTGTAATAAGGTCAAGTCTAAGTGGATCAAGGAACTCCACATAAAACTAGAGATACTGAAACTTATAGAGGAGAAAGTGGGGAAAAGCCTCGAAGATATGGGCACTGGAGAAAAATTCCTGAATAGAACAGGAATGGCCTGTTCTGTAAGATCTAGAATTGCCAAATGGGACCTTATAAAATTGCAAAGCTCCTGTAGGGCAAAAGACACTGTCAATAAGACAAAAGGCCACCAACAGATTGGAAAAGTATCTTTACCTATCCTAAATCAATTAGGAGACTAATATCAATATATATATATAAAGAACTCAAGTAGGTGAACTCCAGAAAATCAAATAACCCCATTAAAAAAAATGGGGCACAGAGCTAAACAATGAATTCTCAAGTGAGGAATACTGAATGTCTGAGAAGCACCTGAAAAAATGTTCAACATCTTTAATCACCAGGGAAATGAGAGCAAAACAACCCTGAGATTCCACCTCACTCCAGTCGGAATGGCTAAGATGCAAAATTCATGTGACAGCAGATGCTGGAGAGGATGTGGAGAAAGAGGAACACTCCTCCATTGTTCGTGGGATTGAAATCTTGTACAACCATTCTGGAAGTCAGTCTGGAGGTCCTTAGAAAATTGGACATAGTACTACTGGAGGATCCAGCAATAACTCTCCTGGGCATATATCCAGATGATGTTCCAACTGGTCATAAGGACACATGCTCCACTATGTTCATAGCAGCCTTATTTATAATAGCCAGAAACTGGAAAGAACCCAGATGTCTCTTGACAGAGGAGTGGATAGAGAAAATATAGTACATTCACACAGTGGAGTACTACTCAGCTATTAACAACAATGAATTTATGAAATTTCTAGACAATTGGATAGATCTGGAGGATATCATCCTGAGTGAGGTAACCAAATTCCAAAAGAACTCAATTGATATATACTCACTGATAAGTGGATATTAGCCCAGAATCTTACCCAAGATACAATTTGTAAAACACATGAAACTCAAGAAGAACTAAGATCAAAATGTGGACACTTTGCCCTTAGAATTGGGAAGAAAACACCCATGAAAGGAGGTACAGAGACAAAGTTTGGAGCTGAGAGTGCCACACCTGGGGATGCATCTCATAATCAACCACCAAATGTAGATATTATTGCATATGCCAGCAAGATTTTGTTGAAAGGACCCTGATATAGCTGTCTCTTGTGAGGATATGCCAGTGCCTGGCAAACACAGAAGTGGATGCTCACAGTCAGCTATTGGATGTAACACAGGGCCCCCAATGGAGGAGCTAGAGAAAGTACCCAAGGAGATAAAGGGGTCTGCAACTCTATAGGTGTAAGAACTATATGAACTAACCAGTACCCCCAGAGCTTGTGTCTCTAGCCACATATGTAGCAGAAGATGTCCTATTCGGCCATCATTGGGAAGAGTGGTACCCTGCTCTTGCAAACTTTATATACCCCAGTACAGGGGAACACCAGGGCCAAGAAATGGAAGTGTGTGGTTATGGGAGCGGGGAAGGGGGGAGTGCATGGGGGACTTTCGGGCTAGCATTTGAAATGTAAATGAAGAAAATATGTATTAAAAAATTGGAAAAAAAAACCAAAAAAAACAAAACAAACAAAACAACAACAAAAAAGAATACATTCCCCAGGTGTTGCGTATAGAGGGCAAATTTAACTTTCTCTTATAACATATAAGCCTTGTGTTCTGCCACTATATTTTTAATACAAAACTTATTATTAATGTGAGGGAATCGTAATAATCACAGATAATTGAGAGAAATTATTCACATTCATTTCAGAATATCTGTAATTCCAAAATATCAGCTGTTTACATGTGTTGTACAACACTAACCTGGAGGAACATGAGCAAATATTTATTCACACCAGACAGGAAACTAATTGCAGACTAATGTATTCAACTTGGTGAGTTTTATTAACGTTGCTTAGAAAATATGACTGATTTTTGTCACTTAATGGAGCACAAAATGGCTCAGACAAAAATGTCAACCAAAGACTAACTTGTCACAGGTAGAAACTCATAAAATATGGAAACAAAGAATACACTGTCGATCTTATTGGAAGTCTAACAAATTGGAGGGTGTCCTTTCCAGAACGATCTGAGTTCTTCCAGGGAATTTTGCTAATCACTGCCTCTCCTAGGCTAGCTGACTGGTATGATCTTTCAGACTTAGCTGATTTGAGACTCTTCTGAGTAAGTCAGCTTTTCTATCAGTGATATTCAGCAATTCTTACTACTTTATATGCTTGAGGATGGGGTGAGCTAATCTGGTTAGTTTCAGGGAATTCCTGAAGCTTTTGAGTTGTTAACTTCCTCAGCTTTGAGTGCTTCCTTTCAAAATGCAATGTTTCATATCCCTTTGAAATACTCTGCCGTAAGGTGTATTTCTATTTAATGGGATGTTTTACTCCTCACTAGAGTATCCTATATCTTGATAATGAGCTTCCCTTCAAAATGGAGGGTTTTATATCATAGGAAACTGCTAGACACCATGTGAATTATCTGACATAGAGACATGGGGAGTTGTGAATTCGAAGCACACAGAGAATGATAGCTAAAGACCATCTGTTTCCTGCCTAAAAGATGTCTATTATCTCTGTACTGTGAGGACATAAGTACTTACCATGTAGAGTATCAGTCCTTCTGACTCAGCAGTGTCTATTACACAAAGTTAAGTAGTACTTGAAATCATGAAAACACTTTAAAGATGAACTTTTTTTCTCCTAAATGTCCTCTGTTTCCATAGTATATTTACATATTTTTCTTTTCTACTTTTATTAGCCAAAGAAACACTTAGGCAGTTGACCTTTGAGTTGTACATGTTGGTATGTCTGAGATACTTTATTTTACATTTTAAATGTATGTCCTTGATTTCAAAGAGGGTCACAGGTTAAGAGCTGCAACTTTTCTTTGAATTCCATGGTTCATGAAACAACATAAACACTCATAACATTTCCTAGAAATTTGGCAGACTTCAAGACCCAAATAAACAGAATTAAATTAGACTTGACAAAGACAAACACGTACTATTTCATGGATGTAAAAACAAAAATTCATAGAAGATCAACATCTCAGAATCTAAATCATTTTAGAGATGAACTCACAATTTAGGATCCCTTTGTTAATTTACTATATCTATCTATCTATCTATCTATCTATCTATCTATCTATCATCTATCTATCCATCTATCATGTGTATCTACCATCTATCTATATTAATCTATTTGTCTATTTGCCTGACTATCACACCATTTATGTAGCTTTCTGTGTGTCATCCATCTATCATTTACCTCTCTCTCTCTCTATTTATAGTCCACAACCTATCAGTCATTTGTCAGTGTGACATGTACCAATTCATCAAGGTTTCATTAAACTTTTTGCTTCATTGTCTTTTTAAAAGGGAATTTTCAGACTTTTCCTTCACTATACTTATGAAAACTGACAATCCTGTTAAGCAACCTCATAAAACTAAACTCAAGGGACCTACAGATAGTTTGTATTTAGGACATGCTCTTATTCTCAGATGCCTAAAATTCCTGTTGGAGCATCTTATAATGGTTGAAGGGTAGGGTTCTCAGAAATAAATTGAAGACAAATAAGAGGAGTCAATCTGAGAAAAGGTCAGGAAAATAGGTAAGGCAATTTTAGCAGAGCCAGTGATCATACTGAGTACCTAAGAATTACCATTGATAAAATACTTTGTAAATAAATATCCTACACTGAAGCTAGAGCTGTGAGGTCAAGGGCTTAATGCTATTGTAACTGACTCTAAAAAACATAATCACTGGCCAGAGTTAGTGGCATTGGATTCTAATTGCAGTTTCAATTCTAATAGTCTGAGTGTTCTTATGTAAACCTATTTAGATTCTCCAGCATTCTTTTCCTTAGTAACTTCTTATCTAACAATGTGTTTTTATTTTTTATTTTCAGTGTTAAGCCAAGATGTGTGTAACAACAACAACAACAACAACATCAACAACAACATCAAGTTATCTCAACACTAGAAAAAATAAAACCTACACACCCCCCGCCCCAACACACACACATACATATACCGACATACTAAAGTTAATTCCAGCCTTGGGTTAGTTGGTGTACAAGCCAACTTTCTGTAATAAATGATCACAGAATGCGACCAGCCGCCGTATCCCGCCAGCAGGAAGAAGCAGGCCGCACACAGGATCCTTCTACAGCAAAGCTTTATTTAAGCATTCCAAAAGGAAAAGACCCAGAGCCCGGAAAAGCCTCGGCTTATATAGCCAAGGAGGAGGCGTGTCTTAACTGGATTGGCTGCTGGGCCATTACTCAATTAACTGCTGCTGGGCAGCAGTTAAACAACAGGTGCACGTGCTTTTGGGTCGTTTACTGGCTCTAAACTAGGGGTGGTAACAAAATGTCAGTGCCATTTTAGAATAGCAACAGAGCCGACTTGGGAGCCGCTCTCTACAACAGTGAGCTGAGATATCAGCTAGCTGCTCCCCCACCACCTTGAGACAGGGCTTCAGGAAGCTGAATGGCTTCCATTTTTCTCTGTAGTGAGGTTTGCTGTGAACTCTTGACCTCCATACCTCTAACTCCCAAGTGTTATGATTAAGTATATGTAAGCCTATTGCTTTATATCTACCATCCAATTACTCTAACAATGGAGCCACATCTTCAGCTTCTAGTGACATTTATTTTATATTTCTCTTTCTCTAAGGTTTAGGAAAATGAAGTATCCAGTTACTTTCACATTTTTGTTTACAACATTAAAACTTTGAGAGAAAATATTTTTAAATTGGCCACATGGCTCAAGAGTCTATGGAGAAGTTATTCAGAAGTGACTCAAATAACTGAATTATGTGTCCCAAAAGAGTATGTGGAGGTATACCCCTGATTGAAGTATAAAATGCTATCTTCATGCATTCAAATATATTACAAATAATAATAGTCTGGTATGATGATTCATATTATCTTTATTCTGATAATTCATATTATCTTTAAAAAACTATATATCTTCCTTTGATAGTAAATGTGATCTACTCTCTCCCAGTGACTGCTTTCCAATTTTATGCCACATTTAAATGTTATCTTTCTTTTTTTTATTGCCATAAAACTTGAACCAAAGTATCTTTTTAAGGAGTTTATTTAGGCTTATGGTTTCTTAATGAGAGTCCATTATGGTGAGTAGGCATGGTGACAGGAACAAGGATATGAGAGATCATATATTTAACCTGAAACAGAAAGCTGAGAGAGAACTGAAAATCATTTTTTTTGCTTTGTTAATTCTCAAAGTCCAAACACAGTGTCATACCTCCAGTAAGTGTTATCTCCTAAGAATTTCACAACTTTTCAAAACTTTCTCAAGTCTTCAAATACATGATCCCATGAGGGACTTTTTTTTCACTCAAATCATCATAGATATTATGATATACATTACTGGTTAACTATTTATAGACACTTCTGTTTTACCTTTTTAACATCACTTCAATATGCTCACTTGCATATTTTTACTTTTCCTGTACTAACATATATACCTTAGCTTCCACATTTTATACATAGCAGAATCTCCTATATTCAAGAGATGTCTAGAATTAGAATTACAATTTAACTCTAGCTAATGGTTTTTGAAAAGAAATTTCTAAAGTTTACTTTTTAAAAAAACAATAACTTTTTTAGGCAAAGAAGGGAGGAAAGTAGTGGCTTCTTCTACTGTGTCATTTCTATGTTCTCATGTAAAGTTCATTTTATTTAAGGCCACCAGCTTCCAAATGATTTAGAAAAGGGAGACAATATACAGCAGAGAGGTAAAAAAACTTATCTGAAAAAAATTCATTATTTCTGAATGTTCAGTCACAGGACAGTTAAATTAAGTTTGATTTTATATGTTACTATTTCTTGCCCCCAAAATTTTAATTTATACTGTATTTTATAAGTGCCAAGTGTTTTAGGATGCTCATTTTTATCATGGTCATATATGATTTTCAATATCTAGAGGAAGAATAATAGAATTTTTTTCTTTTACAAAAATAGCTTACATAAGAAAGAAAATCCCATGTTAAAACATATAATGTGATTCTTTTTGGCAACTGTGAATCTTCATAGTGGAATAGATATCCATGACTTTGCACATGAAATTTGGTCATGAATTCCAATCTTCACTCTGTTCCATGTGCTAATGAATTCACTCCACATCTTTACTTCAGTAGAAGAAGAAAAACCCTCAATTTTAAGAAAACGGTCTTTGGGAGATGGCTAGGTAGTAAAATTTACACATTGCTTTTGCAGAGGACTGATGTTTAATTCCAAGCACCCATGTGAGACATTTCATAACTACCTGAAAAATCCAGTTGTGTGACTCTGATGTCCTCTTTTGTCAGCAGTCTTCTGCACTTATGAGTACACAATGACACACGTGCATACACATAAGTAAAAATGATTTCAAAAGGAGGAAAAGTGCTCTTGATCACTGAGATCGTAAAGTAGAAGAGAAATGAGCAAGAGACATTCATTTTGTAGATAATATTATTCCTAACAGATTTGTGCTGGGAAGTTAGAGTCAATATGAAAAAATTCAGAATCAATAAAAATTTCTCTCCTGCATGCCACCTACATATATTAAGAGTCCTATAAGTCTGAGTCATGCTTGTAACTTCTAGTTCAGTGAAGGCACAATTAGGGGCTACTTGCTTTACACAGTAATGTCCCTAGTTTGACAACCTGAAGAAGTTAACACGTTTGAAATGGGTTATTGACTATAATAGTAACACATGCTTTTGACTACTCAACTGTGAATTCTTTATTCAGAACACTGCAGTTATCTCTATGGGAGAAGCACAGCCTCTCTCTTTGAAATGTGTCATCCCCCGCCCAAATTCCAGCTGGTTTTTCTACTATATAGGAAATCAGTTGCTTACAGCTTGATGGATAGAAAATGAGGCCAGTGAACCTCCCAAGCATTGGCCTCTTGTTTATTTCTTTTATTTTGAATTGAATTCATGGTTGGATCCAGACAGAAGGCACTGAGTAATTTCATGGATGACTGATATTGACAGTGGCAGGGAGAGTAACTTCAAATCTAGATTAGGTGTCTATTTGGTAGGGAGAAATCTTTGCCCCCTTTGCAAAGAAAAGGGTCACATGTAATCAACCTACTACGAGAATGCTAGCTGGAACTCTAATGTGTGGTGGCATCTCACAGATTGAATGGTGACCTCCGCAAGAGCTATAGTGAAGTACAGCCTCCTAAGGGGAATGCCCATGGAGTTAAACACACCAGTAGTCCTGATACACTGTGTAAAGGGAGTGCTTTTAAAACAACTGTTTGGGACTGGAAAAGTGGCTCAAGGGTTAAGAGCACTATCTGCCCTTCCAGAGACCCTGAGTTCAATTGCAAGCATCCTCATGGCAGCTCACAAGCATTTGTAACTCTGGTTCTAGGAGAACACATTCTTCTGGCCTCCAACTATACTGAGTGCAATGTGGTACACAGATCAACATGCAAGCAAAACATCCATACACATAAAATAATAAATTCATTTAAAAAGGATTTTGTCATTTATTTCTGTGTCTACTATGTGTCTATGTGACTATATGCTGTGTGCTCACAGGGACCTATGGGGGCAGAAGAAAGTGTGAGGTCCCTGGGAGCTGGAGTTACAGGCAGTTGTGAAACATCTGACATGGGTGCTTGGAACAAAACCTAGATCCTTTGCCAGAACAGCCAGCATTCGTAATCACTGAACCATCTCTCTTGTCTTTCTCTAGGTTCTAAAGTTCACAGGGAAAGTTGGTTTCTCTGGGAAAGAGATAAGTGGCTTATACTATTCTGAATATGCAAGAGTATTGGACAATACTATCATTTGTGCGTATGTACATTGTTTTATGAAAAGCACTTTTGAAGTGTCTTGAATTTACAATGGAAGACCTTGTTTTTATTTTATTTTTTTTTATCATTTTTGGTCTATGCTGTCATGAGTCAGTGATTTTGTGAACATTGTTCAGAGTTCATTCCTTGATCGTTAGCCAAATCCTCTTTCCCTAAGATTCCTTATCACAAAATTCTCTTACTGCTCTTTCTTTATTAGATGTCTGACCAGACTATTAATCACTTCCACAAATCAGTATGCATCTTGACCCGAAGCCATTTCTATCTAGGAGACAAAATTAAGAAAATAAGTTGTAGTGTTTGAAGATTTTTCAGTGGGAAGATTTCTTTCAGTCATTATGATAATCCATGAAAAGAATGTTATGGGTATACATGTGCTTCCTTATTCTGTAATGGCAGATCTGAATCAGGGCGCAGTTCTTCTTGTTCACCTGCTGTTTATTATGGAATCACAAGAGATTGAGAGAGAGAGAGAGAGAGAGAGAGAAAGAGAGAGAGAGAGAGAGAGAGAGAGAGAGAGAGAGAGAGAAAGAGAGAGGAAGAGGAGAGGAGAGAAGAGGAGAGAAGAGGAGCGGAGCGCTATGTTTTGTCATGGTAACTGAGTTCTAAACTGAAAGACAAAAAGCAAGTTGGACAATTCCTGATGTATTTATTTCAGATTTGATGCTGGTATGATCTGATTTTGATATGATCAAGTTAAGGATCTGGGTTGATGAGAGTGAATATGTTTTGATTGTCACAATGGTAGGAATATCTAAGTATTTGGGAACCATATTCATTGTGACTGCATGCATGTGTGCATGCATGTGTGAGTGTGCATGTGCATATACATGTGTGTGTGTGTATGTGTGTATGTTTGTGTGTGTGCTTCTGTGTGTGTGTGTTTGCAAGCGTGTATGTATGAAGAAGCCAGGGGATAAGCTCAGGTGTCATTTATCAAGTTTCTGCCACTTTTGTTGTTTGTTTGTGATTTACAACAATGTCTTCACTGGAACATAATAACTAGACTCTACTGGTTTGATCAGAAAGCCCCAGAAGTTTGCCTGACTTCAGCTTCCCAGATCTATATTTACAAGAGTATGCCTATTTATTTTTTATATGAATTCTGGGGATGAAACTAAGGTCCTCATCCTTTCAAAACTTTTTGTCTGCTTAGCTCTGTCACTAGCCCTGGGAGTTATGAGTGTCTTATTTGTTTTTTAAAGGATTCAGATCTTTTCTCCTAATGTCCTAATGTTCTTATCTGAATTCTAAAGTTTTTAATTTCTGTGGTGCTAACCCAAAAGTTTTTCCGAGAAAGCTGATTTATCCTGTTAAATCACATCAATTCACTCTGGATTTTTTTTTTTCAGGCAAGTCTACTGAGAGACCTTTTGATTCCCTTATTTTATCCACCATATGTGTCAGTTAACTTTAATTGTCACATTGACACAATGAAGAATCTGGAAAAAAGAGTCTCAATGAGGAATTCTCTACCTTGGGTTGGCCTGTGGGCATGTCATCCAGGTATTGTCTTAATTATTGTCTTAATTGATACAGGAAGACTCAGCTTACTGTGGGTAACACCATTCTCTAGGCAGGGATTCCTAAGTGTGGATAAATCAAGCTGAGCGACAGCCTGCAATCAAGTGGGCATGAATGCATTAATTTCTGCTTATTCTTGACTATGGATGTGGATCACTAGCTCTTTGAATTTCCCATCTTGACACACTCAGACATAGATTTTGTGGATCACACTCTGGTTTGTTAAGACAAACTCATGCTTGTTAGGAAAATAACTATCTACTCATCTACTTGGAAATCAAGATGATGCTAGACTAATGGCTTCCTGAAGGAAAGTGGAAGACTGCTATCTTAGGAGATTAGCATTGAAATTGTGATTTCTGACTAGTATGAACTTGGTCTGAATCCAGTGGCTATTTCTTTAATTGAGGTGTTCGGAAGTAATATCCATTTTTTTTTTTTAGACGTAACTATTATCCATTGCCTTGGTTGGGTCTATTGCCATGTTACCTAGATGGAAGATCTGCTATTCATAGCAGAAAATCAAAGGTGACAAATGGAGAGAAGAAGATCAAGGAATAAATTGCACAGCAATGATGAATGTTCTTATTTTATCTTCTGTTGATGCTACCTAAAAGTAGATATTTTCTTCTACCTATGGCTCCATTTCCTACACCTGGCATCCCCATAGCGAAGCATCTTCTATGTTTGATGTACCATTCAACTCAAAGAAAAGCAGAAGACAAAGTTGTCTATTAGCAGCAACTTTACATAATTAAAAAAAATACCTCAGACTCTCAATTTTAGATTTTTCATGGATTCTTTTCTCTTCTCATTTTGTGGCAAATGATATCAAATATAATTCATTATAAATGATATGTAAGCTCTACTGGTCACCTGAAAACCAATCCTGATGTAAGAGGTTCCTTATTCTCTTTCTCATCAAATTACTATGTGATTATTAAATGGTTTTTGTCTTAAGTTTCTCCTGTTTTATATTGTTATCTTGATTTTCATCTTAAGTTTGTTATCTTTATTATATATTTTAAAAATAATTTGTTTTATTTATTTTAGAAATTTAATTAGCCTGATTGATTTGGAATATTCCAATTTTTGCTCTGTTTAATTTTTTCTCAATTACCACTCATTTCTATTATATACTGCTTTAAGTTGACAATTATTCATTTTCTTATATTCCCTAATTTATGGATTTAAGTACTGTGTCTGACTAGTTTTATGTCAATTTAACATAAGCTAGAGTAAAATGAAAGGAAGAAACCTTTGAGAAAATAACTCTATACAATCTAGCTTTAGGACATTTTCTCAATTAGTGATTGATGGGTTTGGCTCAGCTCATTGTAAGAGGAGCCATCCTTGGCGAGGTGGTCCTGTGTTCTATAAGAAAGCAGGCTGAGCAAGGCAGCAAGCAGCACTCCTCTATGGCCTAGGTAATGGCTCTGACCTTCATGTTTCTGCCCTGTTTGAGTTCCTGTCCTGACTTCTTTCAATGATAGAGTAAGGTGTAAGATAAATGACCCCTTTTCTTCCTAACTTTCTTCTGGTTTTGCATCACAGTGATAGTAACCTTAATTAGAAATACTGTTTTCTGTAGTCTCATCCATTATTTTAAATAGACTTTTAAGTGTGATCATATGTACGTATTTATCTATATCATTGTTGTAATCTTATCCTTACATTGCAAGAAGATATATTTCATTGGGGTTTGGGGAGAGGAATCTCAGATCCTCCTGCTTGCATGCAAACACATTACTGAATTAGCCATCGTTCTAGTCAAAATTCATTCCTGATGAATATTTTTTTCTGTGTCAAATGAGGCTTTGGCAGTGTACAAACACTATATTTCTGAACATCTCTCCTCAAGTCCTGGTAATATCTGAACTATTCCTTTTCAAATATTTGTCTATTCTTTCTAAAAGAGTACAGGTGCACTGAGAAATATTTCTGTGTCCCTGATACTCTTTGAAGTTCTTTAGTTGGACTTAGTCACTTTCTTTTCTAGTTTATTTTTATTGCTTTTATTGAAATACTCTGACAAAAAGCAACTTAGATGAGAACAGGTTTATTCAGCTTACAATTGCAGGTTACAGTCCATCATTGTGGGGAAGTCATAGTGAAACACTTAGTTTGAAGTATATTGTTACACCCACAGTAAAGAGTATAGATTAATGAATGAAAACATGCAAGTTCTACTTGTCTATTCCTAACAGATTACGATTGACTGGCTAGGGAATGGAGCCACTCAGAGTTGACTGGGTCTTTCCACATCAGTCAACACAATCAAGAAAATTCTTCTTTTTTAAAATGAAAACTTATTTTATATATTTATATATAAGACACAAAGATATAAAAGATATATAAAATAATATATAAAGAAAATAACATAAATATATAAAAATTTTATCAGATATTTTCTTTATTTACATTTCAAATACTATCCCTTTGCTAGTTTCCTCTCTGAAAATCCCCTATCCTCTTCCTCCAAACCCTGCTCCCCTACCCACCCACACCCACTTCCTGGCCCTGGCATTCCCCTATACTGGAGCATAGAATCTTAGCAAGACTAAGGGCCTCTCCTTCCATTAATGGCCAACTAGGCAAACCTCTGCTATATATGCAGCAAGAGACACAAGTCCCACCATATGTTTTTTTTTTTTTTTTGATTGGTGGTTTATTCCCAGGAAGCTCTGGGGGTACTGGTTAGTTCATACTGTTGTTCTTCCTATAGGGCTGCAGACCCATTCAGCTCCTTGGGTACTTTCTCTAGCTCCATCATTGGGGACCTCGTGCTTCATCTAATGGATGACTGTGAGCATCCACTTCTGTATTTTCCAGGCATTGTCAGAGCCTCACAGGAGACAGTTATATCAGGTTCCTGTCAGCAAAATCTTGTTGGCATCAGCAATAGTGTCTGGGTTTTGTGGTTGTTTATATGATGGATCCCTAGGTGGGGCTGTTTCTGGGTGGTCATTCCTTCAGTCTCTGCTCTGTACTTTGTCTTTGTAACTCATTCCATGGGAATTCCCCCTTCTAAGAAGGATCGAAGTATCCACACTTTGGTCTTCTTTCTTCTTGAGTTCTATGTGTTTTGAAAGTTATCTTGGGTATTTTGAGATTCTGGGTTAATATCTACTTATCAGTGAGTACATATCATGTGTCTTGTTTTGTGTTTGGGTTACCTCACTCAGGATGATATCCTCCAGATCCATCCATTTGACTATGAATTTCATAAATTTATTGTTTTTAATAGCTGATTAGTACTCCATTATGTAAATGTACCACATTTTCTGTATCCATTCATCTGTTGAGGGACATCTGGGTTCTTTCCAGCTTGTGGCTATTATAAATAAGGCTGCTATGAACATAGTGGAGAATGTGTCCTTATTACAAGTTGGAGCATCTTCTGGGTATATGCCCAGGAAAGGTATTGCTGGATCTTCTAGTAGTATTATGTCCAATTTTCTGATGAACAACCAGACTTATTTCCAGAGTGGTTGTACCAGCTTGCAATCCCACCAGCAATAGAGGAGTGTTCCTCTTTCTCCACATCCTTGCCAGCATTTGCTGTTACCTGAGTTTTTGATCTTAGCCATTTTGACTGGTGTGAGGTGGAATCTCAGGGTTGTTTTGATTTGCATTTCCCTGGTGACTAAGGATGTTAAACATTTCTTTAGGTGCTTCTCAGCATTTGTTATTCTTCAGTTGAGAATTTTTTGTTTAGTTCTATACCCCCTTTTTAAATAGGTTTATTTGATTTTCTAGAGGCCAACTTCTTGAGTTCTTTTTATATATTGGATATTATCCCCTATCAGATTTAGATTAGTAAAGATATTTTCCCAATTTGTTGGTTGCCTTTTGGTCTTATTGACAGTGTCCTTTGTCTTACAGAAGCTTTGCAATTTTATGAGGTCCCATTTGTCAATTCTTGATCTTACAGCACAAGCCATTGGAGTTTTGTTCAGGAAATTTCCCCTGTGCCCATATCTTTGAGGCTCTTCCCCAATTTCTCCTCTGTAAATGTTAGTGTCTCTGGTTTTATGTGGAGTTCCTTGATCCACTTAGGCTTGAGCTTTGTACAAGGATATAAAAATGGATCAATTCAAGCTGGGCGTCGTGACACTCACCTTTAATCCCAGCACTTTGGAGGCAGAGGCAGATGGATTTCTGAGTTTGAGGCCAGCCTGTTCTACAAAGTGAATTCCAGGATAGCCAGGGCTACACAAGGAAACCCTGTCTTGAAAACCAAAAACCAACCAACCAACAAACAAAAAGAATGGATCAATTCACATTCTTCTACATGCTAACCACCAGTTGAGCCAAATGGTCCCAAGAAACAAGCTGGAGAAGCTATTCTAACATTGCATAAAATCAATTTTCAACCCAAAGTTATCAAAAAAGACAAGGCAGGGTACTTCATACTCATCAAAGGTAAAATCTTCCAAGATGAACTCTCAGTTCTGAACATCTATGCTCCCAATGCAAGGGCATCCACATTCATTAAAGAAACTTTAGTAAAGCTCAAAGCCCACATTGCACCACATACAATAAGACAATTCATCATAGACATGCCCATAGGCAATCCTGCTCTAGACAATATCTCATTAGGATTTTCTTCTCAGGTGACTCTAGGTTGTGTTAGGTGACAAATAAAACCACCACTTTTGCCTGTTGTATTTTAGATCCCTTTTCTATATTTCTAGTGGTTACTGCTCAAATAAAGATGTTAAGTGTGCTACATTCTTTGTTTGTTCCATCACCACTAACTTTCTTTATGCTGTTCATGACCTCTAGATCTTAACTTTTCCTGGCTTATTTTCTGGATTTATTATTGCAGAGTCACTTATTTTCTCATTTCACTGAAGTGAAGCTTTCTTCTGCCTCAGATTTACTGTCAGTCTTATTTTCCTTTTCCCTTCATATATGCTATATCTAACAGCTGTACCTTCATAGCTGTGCTATGTTAGTAAAGCACCATCCCAGGTTTTATGTTTGATGTGCTTTTACCTTTCTGCTACTGCTCCTTTGTTGACTTCAGTCACTACTTGTACAAACAGTCTGGCATAATTGAAGCTATTCTAAAGACATACTTGCATCCCTCAATCTGACTATCAAACTGTTGATAAAATGCCATCCCCCAACCCAAAGAAATGAGAATTTCCTCAGAAACCTTGTGCTTGGAGAATGAAGTGGTACCAGCCAGGTACTTGTTTCCTAAAAAGAGATTTGAAACTTCTCATACAAGTTTACAGGATTAGACTGAAACCAAGACAATGATGGATCAGTGATAGGAACAACCACACCTTAACTAGAATGGCTTAGATGTGCAAATACCTATCTCTTTCTATAACATTTCATCTCACTTCAGGACTCTGACTATGGACTGAGGGAGGTAGGGTCTCACTGGATCTCTTTGTCACTCTTCCCAATATGGCTACATTGAATGTTTTCCCCTTTTCTATTTCTTACAATTATTCTTGCTGGTTCATTTGATTTCTCAAGAATGGGTGGCCAAACTTGATTTCTTAGGGTACAGATCATGATCCTGTTTGGTAACACTTCTGGTACTGGCTTTTACATTCATTTCCATTTTCAGAAAACCTTTCTTTCCTTTTCATCATATCCTTGTAAAATTATCCAGCAACATCAAACTTGAAAAAAGACCATGAATTTGTAAAGTTTGCTTCTGTCCATCATACTAGAGTGAGGGATGTGATCTACTCTTCATCTTCTGTAGCCAACATCCCCATGAACCTCAGCCAGTCTTGGCAACATGCTGCATATTCAGAGTCATTCTCAAACCCACAGTCCTGCGTCCTCATTTTACCCAGGCATCTCTTGGGGGTGAGCAACCATACCAATGTGTTACTAGGAAGACCTTTCAGTTCCAGAGAAGACAGATTTTAAATGACAACCACAGTAGTTCTTAAACTACTCAAAAAGCACTAAAGAAATGCCAATGTGTTTAAACTGTGAAAAAGATCTATATATTATAACACACACTTGACTTTGCAGCACACATGGTTTAAATGGCAGAGGAAAAAATGATGGCTTTACCCCAAGTTGAAATGCTGGGAACCTGTGTCTATGGTCCCTTCTGCTTCTCAACTAATGTTTCTTTCTCTAAAGGATATTCTCCTGCAAATGTCTCCTCCTGGTATCTACTGTGTTTCTCTGGGGCAAAAAGAAATAAAGAAAAAAGAAAAGTAAGAAAGAAAGATGAAACTTAAGGAGATATTACATATAATATACTATGATTGGGATTAAATAACACTGGAAAGATTTATTTTATTTTACACATGTGTATGATGTGTCTCTGTGGGGAATTGCAGGCTGTTATCCAGTCTAGCTGAGGTCTGAACCCTAATGGTCATAATTCACCTACATGACACAGTAGACATTGCCTCATGTTCCTGGAACTCCGGCCCCTGCCTAAGGTAACACCTCCCATAGCCCCCACAAGAGAAGCATGGTCAGTAGTCATATAAGCAATGGCCCAAGCTTCTGACCTTCAGGCTAAACTCCTCCCTAGTTACATAGCAACAGTGAAGACCATAAAAAGGGGTTCTCAGCCCCCACCTCACTCTCTCATTCCTTTGTCCTCTCACCTCTCCTCTCTCCTCTTCCCTTTCTCTTTGTCTTCTTCTTTTCTCTCCCTTCTCCTTCTTTCTTTCTCTAGCCTTTCCTCTTCCTCTCTCTCTCTCTCTCTCTCTCTCTCCCTCTCTCTCTTTTACCTTCTCTCTTTTCCTTTCATTTCTATAATAACCATAGAGTGTCTGCTCTGCTCCTTCAAGTTTCGCTGTGCACTCTGGTTAGTGTTGGGAACTTCTTCCCCTATTCCCTCTCTCCCACAATCCTGGTGGCTTTATCAAAGTAGCTCTGAGGAGGATACTCAGGCAATGCTGCCCCTTGGCCACCCACTGAAGAGTGAGATAGAGTAATGCCCACCCAGAGATGAGTGGATAGGGTAGGTAGCAGCCCTCCCATGCCTGACTGATCAGAGAATAGGGAAACTCTGGGGGGTTGTGGGCATCTTTTTCCTTCCATTCTTCCCCAGCCCCCACTCCCCAGGGCTCCCCCTTTATTTTGTTCCCAACATGTCTCTTTTTCTATGTATATGTGCATGTGCATGCACATATACCCATATGCATGTGTGCCCATGAGGGCTGAAAGAGGGCATTAGATACCTTGGAGCTAGAATTAGAGACTCTTAGAAACCACCTGATATGGGTTCTGGCAACTGAACTCTATCACTCTTAGAGAGAAATAAGCACTCTTGCCTGCCTAGGTATCTCTGCAGTGCCTGAAACATAGATAGTTTAGAATGAGAAGTAGCTCAAAGAGTTCTATGTTAAGCAATTTATCAAAAAGTAACTATAACTTATGAACCTGTAACAGTTTTTTTGTTTGTTTGTTTGTTTGTTTTTCAGAAAACTGAGCCCTACTCTCAAATATCAGTACTGCTTCAATGCGGTTTGAATTTGGGTATATTATTCTACATGGCTTTTTTTTTTTATTATTTATCCTTTAATATTTTTTACAGTCCAGACTTTACCCCCTCTAGGTCCACCCTCCAACCCTTCCACATCCCACACCTCCTCATCCCATGTCCAAGAGGATGTTCCCTACCACAAACTCTTCACTCCACCAGAGCTCCCCACTCCCTGGGGCTTCAAGTCTCTCAAGGGCGAGCTGAATATTTCTAACTGAGTCCAGACCCAGCAGTGCTCTGCTGGATATGTGATGAGGGCCTCATATCAGCTGGTATATGCTGTCTGGTTGGTGGTTCAGTGTCAGAGAGATCCTGGGTCCAGGTTTGTTGAGATAGCTGGTCTTCCTCTAGGGTTGCCCTCCTCCCCAGCTTCTTCCAGCTTTTCCCTAATTCAACCACAGGGATCAGCGGCTTTGGTCCACTGGTTGGGTATAAATATCTGCATCTGACTCTTTCAGCTGCTCATTGGGCCTCTCAGAGGGCAGTCATGATAAGCTCCTGGTTGTAAGCACAGGATAGCATCAGTAATAGTGTCAGGCCTCGGGGCTCCTCCCTGAGCTGGATCCCAATTTGGGCCTGTCAGTGGACCTTCTTATCCTCATGTTCTTCTCCATTTTTGTTCCTACAGTTCTTTTGGACAAGAACAATTCTGGGTCAGAGTTTTTGACTATGTAATGGCAACCCCATCCCTCCACTTGATGTCATCTTTCTACTGGAGGTGGACTCTACAAGTTTCCTCTGCCCACTGTAGCACATTTTTTCTAAGGTCCCCGCCTTTGAGACTTGAGAGTCTCTCACCTCCCAGGTCTCTGGTACATTGTAGAGGGTCCTCCCACTTCCTTCCTCCAGAGGTCGCCTGTTTCCATTCTTTCTGCTGGCCCTCAGGGCTTCACTCCTGTTCCCTGCAATATATGATCATGTTCCCCTCTTCCCCTCCTTGTCCCCTTTCCCACACAGGTTTCTCCCTCCCTCCCTCCCTCCCTCCCTCCCTCTCTCCCTCCCATATCCTCTGATTGCTTTCTTCTCCATTCCAATTTTGATTGAAGCATCCTCACTTGGACCCTTTTACTTGTTGATCTTCTTGAGTTCTGTGAATTGTATCCTGGGTATTCTGTATTTTTTGACTAATATTCACTTATTAGTGAGTACATACTATGCATGTCCTTTTGGGTCTGAATTATCTCACTTAGGATGATATTTTATAGTTCTATTCATTTGCCTGCAAAACTCATAATGTCTTAATTCTTAATAGCTGAGTAGTGTAAATGTAAATGTATCACATTTTCTGTATCCTTTATCCTGTTGTAGGACATCTGGGTTGTTTCCAGCTTCTAGCTATCACAAATAACACTACTGTGAACATAGGGGCACTTGATCTTTGATAAAGAAGCCAAAATATACAATAGAAAAAAGCATCTTCAATAAATGGTGCTGGTCTAACTGCAAGTCTGTATGTAGAAAAGTGAAAATAGATCCATATTTGGCACCTTGCACAAAGGTCAAGTCCAGGTGGATCAAGGACCTCAACATAAAACCAGACACACTGAATCTAATAGAAAAGAAAGTGGGAAAGAGCCTTGAACTCATTGGCACAGGGAGAAATTTCCTAAACAGAACTCCAATGGCTCAGGATCTATGATCAAGAATTGATAAATGCTACCTCATGAAACTGGAAAGCTTCTGTAAGGCAAAGGACATAACCAATAGGACAAATTGGCAACCTACAGATTGGGAAAAAAACTTCACTAACCCACATCCAATAAGGGTTCATATATATATATATATATATATATATATATATATATATATATATATAATTTTATTTTTTAAATTATTTTATTAGATATTTTCTTTATTTACATTTGAAATGCTATCCTGAAAGTTTCCTATACCCCACCACTGCCCTCCTCCCCTACCCACCCACTCCCACTTCTTGGCCCTGGCATTCCCTTGAACTGGGGCATATAAGGTTTGCAAGACAAAGGGGCCTCTCTTCCCAATGATGGTCAACTAGGCCATCTTCTGCTACATGTGCAGCTGCAAACATGAGCTCTGGAGGTAAAGAACTCAAGAAGCTAACCACCAAGAAACCAAACAAGCCAATCAAAAATTGGGGTATAGAACTAAACAGAGAATATACAACAGAGGAATCTCAAATTACTGAGAAGTACTTAAGAAAAGTTTAAAGTCCTTAGTTATCAGTGAAATTCAAATCAAAATGACCTTGAGATTCCACCTTACACCAATCAGAATGGCTAAGATTAAAAAAAAAAAACAACTCAGCTGACAGCACTAGTTGGCAAGGATGTGGAGAAAAAGGAACACTCCTCCATTGCTGGTGGGATTGCAAACTGCTACAATCACTCTGAAAACCAATCTGGAGGTTTCTCAGAAAATTGGAAATAGATCTACATGGCCTTCAAAATATTTTTCTTTATTAGATCATAATGTTAAGTATAGCACATAAACAGTATATTGAAATATTTATCTTGATGGATGAACTATCTTTTGACTCTTTACATTGTGTTTGGAAGGCTGTGTCTTCTGCCCCAGCTTGAATCTTGTCTGGACAGAGTGAGAAGTAGCTTCACTCATGGGCAGCGAGGAGCCTGAGCAATATTGAAAAAGGCACTTAGAAGTTTTTTGTGTCCACAAGTAGCTCAAAATGGGATGGAAGGTTGACATATCTGTCTGTTTATTTTTGTTTTTATTCCTGTAGATGTTTCTTGATGGCTAGTTTGACTGGATCTGTAAACAATTAACAGGACTATGGCCAGGAGTTTTCTTCATCAGATTATTTCAAATGGGAAGAGCCACCCTAAATGTGGGCAGCACATTCCAGTGGCAGTCAAGATGAAAGGACAGAGAGGAATAAAACACTGAATTTCTGCCTGGTTGTCTTCACCCTTGCTGGCAAGATCATCCATCCTGTTGCTGCTACTGCTTATTTCTTTACTGACATCAGAGTCAGCTTCCTGAGACTTTCACCATGGATTGAAGAGCAGGAGTGCTCCATCAGTTTCATTACTGCATTGTGGCTGCTGAGACAACCAGTTTCATAGATTGGACAATAACAGGATTCTTGGTCTGTCAGGTGTAAAGCAGTTATTTTAAACTACCAAGACTTTATTGTTTAACCAGTCTAATAGATCCAATTCTCTCTCTCTCTCTCTCTCTCTCTCTCTCTCTCTCTCTCTCTCCATATATATATACCTATACATATATTTCAATATATCATTCTATTTGTTTTGTTCCTCTAGAGATCCTAAGTAATCAAGTATGTTTTACTACTTGGCTTTACCTCCCAGTCCTGTCTAAGGATGAACACAGAGAGGTGTGTCCCTGCCAGTTATTCCTTCTCTTTAGAGACTGTGGAATTCAGAAACTAGATCATAAATCAATCACCATTTTTATGACAAGAGATTGAAACTACCCCCAGGCAACATTGAGTGGGTAGGACTGTTCTCTCCTTTAAAATAAGAAAACAGTTAAGGATGAAGTGGCTGTGGGCTAGAGATTATTGGCAGGAAGCACAAGAGTCCCCTTGAGTTACACCAGTTATTGGGTCACTTTGCAGAATGTGAGTGGAGAAAGAATGGGAGAAGTTGTACTTTGACTAGAACTGCTTAATTATGTGCACATCATGGCCCCTGCCATAGTTCTTACTCTGTTCAACTGAAACACTTCTCAGTGCTCTAAATGAGTTGGAGGTGGCTATAATGCTTTACTGGTTCCTTTTCTTAATAGGACCATCAAATGATCTCCATTTGCAATATTCCATTTCCCTTAATTGGTGTGTTGGAGGTGATGGGTGAGCATAGCTAGTTGAGGCTGAAAGAGCCCTCCCTTTCCCTAACTGTTCCACTAAAACCTCTCATAATAGAATTAATGTTTTAAATGAAAAGATAAATCAGACTGGAAATTTCAATTATCACATAGAAATTTTCCTACAGGAGGGGTCAAATTTTCTTCAAGATACATTTTAATCAGCTGTGAAAGTAAAGGTGAAACCCTAAGCCACAGAGTGATTATTGAACATGCTGATTTTTACAAAGATAATTCAGTTTGATTAATGACCAAAGAAAAGAAAGAACATGGAAACGGAAGGAGAAGTGTCATCTGGGGACTAAGAACCGTTAAATATTCATTTGAAATGTAAAAATTTCCATTTTAACTCTAATGAAGTCTGTACAAAGAGGTTTGTTTTAATTTTGTGTTGGGCAAAAAAAAAAAGGGAAAGAAAGAGACTTATTTTCTGTCCATGCCAACAATAGCATGAAAATGAGAACTTTCAATTGAGCAAATTCAGCAAAAGCAGGAGTTGAAGACCAAAGAAATTTCCAGAAATATCTGAAGCGTCCTAGAATTGTAAGAACTTGACTCTGCCTTTCCAATATGTCATTTCCTATAGCCATCAGAGGATGTATGGATGACCCCCTTAACATGGTATCTCATGTTATAACTATAGAGTACCTCTAGTTTATTTGCTAATAATTGTGTAAAATCTGTGCTTTCTGTAGGGAATTATGTGGTGTTCAATATTTCTTATCTAGTCAATAACTTCATTTTCTGTTTTTGTTAAGTTTTGTCAGAAAATTGAAATGATGTAAGTAGCCTGACAGCACCTTTAATGAAAGTTAATGGGGAATGGAAAGATGAATGAGTCAGTTGGCAAAGTGCTTCTTTTGCAAGGGTAAGAGCTAAGGTCAATTCCTAGCACCTACATTCATAAAAAGAATAAGAAAACAATAGGCGTGGAGGGACACTCTCGGAATCCCAGTGATGGGAAGACAAAGACTCCTGGGTCCCTGGGCTCACTGGATGCAAGACTTACTTAAATACAAGTTCAAGAACAAGTGAGAAATCTGTCCTAAAACCAAAATAAAATTTAAAAGTAACAAGGTGGGTGAAAGTTGAGTAATGATTGACTTCTGGTCTCCACACGTATGTGCACACATGTGGAAAGAGCACTGCCACACACACACACACACACACACACACACACACACACACACACAGTCCTCACATGAACAAACACCAGCATGCGTACACTGACACAGAGAAAAGTGTTGATGTATTTGTCCTCCAAATATGTGTCACTTGACCTGATAACATAATTAAGGTTGTTCCAAATAATATGTTCTGAAGTAGAACTGACTACATGAACTTTGGTAGTCACATGACAAAAGAAAATCATAAATCAAGGCATTTTGCAAACATATTAGTGGGGACAGCAGGTAGCCTGTTATAGCAAGTAGACATCAAATTGTATCAGACAGCATTCCTAGATTTAAGAGGTTGAAAGCTGTCTGTTAAGTTTGTATGTTCCAAAATTTCTATCTGATAGTTAAATGATATTATGTCACATGCAGAGGTAAATGATAAATGGCTAATTAAGGAAATGAAATAATTTGACTATAGATCTGCAACATTCCAACTTTCCACAATTACAATTTTAGTTAACCATTTAGCCTTATGGATTCTTTTGTATAGGTGTGACCTATCCTTGGAAACTTTTTTGACAGCAATGTATCTGTCTGAAAATGATAACCCCAAAGCTACAATTAATTGCCCAAGAAAATGATTTAATTCTGTATTTAAACCAGAAATATTATTCTAAATACAAATTTTCTAAATTTCCAGTGAAGCAATCAATCTCATCAAATATCTTGGAATTGGCTTTAAAACTGTGTTTTTACCTCAATAACTAATGAATCAATTAAAATCTTGACACATTCTTATTAAAATATGCCTCAAATTAGTAAAAAAAATAGCTAGAAGAAATAAAAACGCATGAAGTAAATTCAAAAGTTATACAAGTTTAGTAACAGAATGAAAATGGGATAGGAAAGAATTAAAAAACATAAGACTGGATCATTGAAATTATCCATATATCCATATATATCATTTACACATACACATAGGCACATATAAAATTTACTGAGTAACTTTGGTTTTACATGCATGTATATGATTTCATGCTGATTTCTTGGTATCAGATAACCAATAAGAGCCTTTTCCCCTCATTCATCAAATTGTGAAGACCTGAGGGATTGACAAGGAAGAATTAGATCAAGAAAAGAGACAGGAACAGGAGAGGTAAGACAATTATATTTTAATTAAAATCCAATATATGCATTCAAGTTTAACAGCATCGAAAAAAATTAATATAAAGAACAATTCTCCACTTTGTTCAAGGACCCATGGGTATATAGTGAAAGACCTTGTGTTTGTGTAGCATCCTAGGAAGAAGGCAAAATAAAAAAGAGTGCACTATTTCATACATACATAAAGTCACCTAAAATTGTTTAAATCTATAAGCAATAAATTATTAAGTAATGTCACTGAACTGTAAATGAAATAATGATGCCAAGACACAAATCTCATTATGCCAGAGTCAAACCACTGAGAATTAATAAGAAAGAACTTAGTCTTGAAAGAAGTGAAATAGCATGAGGAAAATACCAGAGGAAAATCATGACTAAAGGACATCTTATCATCAGAAACCACTGATGTCAGGAGCAGATGCTTCAGCATTGTAAAAGGCCAGAAGAGCATAGCTATCGTATGAAATGCCTACACAATGAAAACAGCCTTCACAAATAAAATGGTACCATAATTCCTGAAAGGAAGACAGCATAGGGGATGTATAGGAAACACACCTGACCTAAACTCCATGTTAAAATACTTCCTTTGACAGAAGAGAAATGATACCAGAAAAGAATTCAACCATGAAAAGAGAGTCAGATATGTGATAAACAGTTGGGTGGATAAAAGACAGGTTATCTCTCTGCTTTCTTCAAATAGGCTTGAGAATTGAAACAAAATTCTTTTAAGACACCTGATAGCTTTTCCATGATGTGCAGATAAACACATGAAAAATATAAACGGGGAAAGAGAAGGCCTGGGTTTCAGAGTATGTTTCTTCATTGTACTAAAAGTAGTTAAACTAGAAGGTTGCTGACAATTGTGTCCCTATGGTAGAGCCATAAGAGCACGACTAGAAATAACCAATTACAGAACTGATAGAATAAAATGACAAGATTCCAGGACCAGCAAGTTGGCTCAGCTGGTAAGAGCACTGGATGCTCTCCTGGAAGACAGGGCTCCCTGTTCCCAGAACACACTTGGTGGCTCACAACCATTGCTTATTCCAGCTCCAGAGCATCTCTTTTGTCCTCCATTATTATCATGTGTTTATTCATATGAACATACATACACACGTGAATACAAATTTCTTTTAATAATTGTTAGTTTCCAAGTTCTGTAAAGCAAGCAGGTAACTGCAAAAAACAAAACAACACCACCAAAAAGAACAAAAAACAAAAAAACAAAACAAAAACAACAAAAGACTACAAAGGTATTTTATTGTCTACAAATAGCCCAAGGGAATCTGAAGTGGAAATTTCTGGTTTCTTGGAGACCCAGTTGTGTCATGTGATGTTTTTCTATAAACTGTCTTATGAGAAGATGTTTTTACTTAAGCAGATCGGTGGGAGGATGTTTTGCTGAGAACAGATCTGTGGTGATTTTCTGGAAGTTCAATCCAAAAGATACGGCAAGGCTCTGTCAACCAGACCAAGTCCACAGAAGTGGCAAAACGCCTCCAAAACATAACCAGACATTCCTATGTGCATTTCTCTCTATGAAGCCACTACAAATGATGACCAGCAAAGAATGGCAATGTGAACCAATACCACACAGCATCATCAACCAAGATCAGCATCACCAAAGCCCAACGATGAACTACAATGAGTGTCAAGGTGAACCAATACCACACTGTCTCAGCCACTGTCTGTTGGGTTATATTCATACCCTTACAAATATCACATGTTCTCTTAAGTGTCCATGCTAGCAAAGTATCATTTGCCCCCTTTCCAGGCTGTTTTCAGAAAAACATGTGTTTGTTTTCAGCAAAATGTCCTTCTACATATCACTTCAGCAGAAAACATCCTCTCATAAGATAGTTTCCAGAAAAACACCACATAGCAAAACCCAGAATTTCCACTTCAGGATCCTGTGGAAATATGCCCCATATGACTGCATTTGAGATAAAACTCATTTATTTATACACATTTGAAAAGTGCATAAAACCTCTATACCCTTTCTCTGTCTCTCTGTCTCTCTGTCTGTACTTCTACCTCTGTCCCTGTTTGTCACCTGTGTATCTGTCTCTCTGTCTCTCTTTTTCTCTGTCTCTGCTTGTCTCCTGGGTCTCTGTATCTCTGTATTCCTGTCTATCTCTCTTCTTTCCCTTTCATCCTTTCCTTCCCTCTTCCTTTCAGTGGGTCTTGTGTCTTGCTATGTAACCTAGGTTTGTCCTGCTGCTGCCTCTCAAGTGCTGAAATTACTAGTGTGCATGCCACCTCACCTAGAACATCAAGTGCTGGAATTATTTGTGTGCATGCTACTACACACATTATATAATTTCTATATAAATCATACTTCAAAATGGAATTTAGGAATCTATGCATGGCTTGATTTCAGGAGATCTTTCCTGGTATGGCCCTGCTTCTCTCACCTTGTTCTCTTCTGACTCACTCATGACCTATTAATCTCCCATAACATTAAAAGCTTTCCCATCTTTTAAACTGATTTATTTGACTCTCCAGTCACTCATCACTCTTCAATCTTTCAGTTCACAGACATTATTCCGGGTTGACTTTGAAAGCCTTATGTTGGAAAGTCAAATGGAGTGGCCGAGTGACTTCAGTTTAAATTGTGAGATATTAGGTTTTGATGAAAATAGAGGCTTAAGCACCAAGAATATGGGTTGGAAGAGTTAGCTTTAAAAGTTCATATAGTGCTGACATTACAGAATCCACAGGAAGCAGTTTGGAATAAGCACTGAGTCCAGAGTGTAGTGCATAGCGGAATCACTCGGGGAGCATATCACTAACACATGGGTGAGAAGGGTTATAAAAATCCCTTTGTAGAGGTGACTTACATGACAGTGTTTTCTGTTTAAACTTTATGTGAAGTAGGCCTGCTTTAGAGCATATGTATGTGTGGTAGCTGGAATTGAGTATAGCCACCTCTCATATCAGCAAGAGAATGTTGCAGCTACATACGGTGCTCTCATCACTTGGATCAGATAGCATCGTATTTGCATATAATCTCCACAATCTTTCTGTTTGCTGTTAAAACATAGAGTTAGGTTACATAGAGAATCTAATGTTATACTTTGTTAAACTTTATTATTTAGTGGATGCTGATAAGACCTTACCTCCTGTGTATACTTCATACAAACAGCCAGAAGTTCCTCTATCAATGTTTCAGAAACTGTACTCAAATAGAAGCCAAACTTTTAGTTGCTAGGGAATGCAACTTTAGGATGAGTCAATTGAGATTTTATTAAAAGGTATATTTTTGAAAGAAATAGTTTTCATTTATTTATTCGCTTTATGTGTGCATGCCAAGATATGATTGTGGAGATCAGAGGGCAACTTATAAGGGGTTCTCTCCTGCCACCATGTGAGACTTGTCAATGAAAATCAGTTCATCGAGGTTGGCTGTGAGTAGTTTTACTTACTGTCTAAGGGTTTCTGCTGCTGTGAAGAGGTACCATGATCTCAGCTGTGGCTTGCTTATAGTTCAGAGATTCAGTCCTTATTGTCATAGCAGGAAGCATAGTAGGATGCAAGCAGAAATGGTGCTGGAGAGGTTTTATGTCTTGATGTGCAAACGTGAGGAAGAGAGTGTGACATTAAGCCTAGCTGAAGCATTTGCAACCTCTAAGCCTACAGCCGGTGGCACACTTCCTTTAAAAAGCCACTCTTACTCCTGTATGGGAACACCTCCTTGTAGTGCCACTTCCTATGGGTCTATGAGTAGGCATTTTCAATCAAACCACCACAGACATTGAGCAATCTCAGAGACCCTAGAAGACAGTTTGCACATAGAGTTATTTCTAAGCATGGAAGAAAAAGAGAGTATGTCTTAGTCACTTTCATTTTGCTATAATAAAATACCCTGACAAAAGAAACTTAAGAGAGAAATGGTTGGTTTGGGCTTATGATTCCAGAGAGATAGTGTCCATTATAATAGAGAAACCCTGATAGAAGCAGGAAAATGTAGTTATAGGAATAGGACCCTGACTGACCAATGCATTTTACATATGGGAATGAGGGAGGGGAGAAGTAGGGCCAGGCTATAAAGCTTCACTAGCTGTCCCCAGTTTTTTATGGCAAGTAGCATACCCGTTACATTCCATTACTTTCTGTGCTGATTTGTATATGCTTGGCCCAGGGAGAGGCATGGGTAGGAAGTGTGGCCTTGTTGGAGTAGGTGTGTCACTGTGGGCACTGGATGTAATACCCACATCCTAGTTGCCTGGAAGACAATCTTTTCCTATCTGCCTTTGGAACAAGAGGTGAAATTCTCAGCTCTTTCCACTCCATGTCTGCCTGAATGCTGCCGTGTTCCCACTTTGTGTTAATGGGCTGAACCTCTGAATCTGAAAGGCAGCCCCAATTAAATGCTGTAGTTTTTATAAGAGGTGTATGGCCCTGGTGTCTGGTAATAGCAGTAAAACCCTAACTAAGACACCTCCTCACACAGTACCACCACAGGACTCTCTGGGGTACATTTCACATTTAAATCACCAGAGAGAAGAGATAGACCAGGATAATACCTACCCAAGAGGTTGGGTTTGAGATTCTCAAAGGAGTCACAGTTTATTTCTTTGTAATAAGCAGGCACACAATTTTGGTGAGTGTTGAGATTGTTGTCTTTAAGTGGGAGGAGGGAGGAATTTAAATGAGATCACAGGTGGCTTTTGAATGGGGTTGGCATGACATCTTCATTACAGACAGAAGTTGATAGATTTGCTTGTGAAATTCCCAGTAAATGTCTGAATGAAGCATGAGGGTCGACCTGCGGTCACATAAAACCAAGTCTTAGATCCAGTTGTCACAATTTTAACATTCTGATTTGAAACATTTATCTAAAGAAAAAAATATTCTCTCAAGGTCAGCAGCTATCACATCAAATGTTATTTGTGCTGTAGGCTTGGATCTTCATCGAGCAAGAGGCTGCGAGCAGACTCAGGAATGAGAGCTTCTTGTCTTCATATGTATCCATAGTTTTCCTTATGGTTGTATTCTGCCTGATATTAAAAGAAAATAATACTATCTTCCAAATTATTTTGATTTTTTCTATGTAGAGTTTGTTGAACCTATGCAAGAGAGATCCTATACATGCAAAGCGCTTATTATACAGTACTCATTAAAGTCTATTTTCAAGTTTGTCATTTTGAAGTTATATTTATTGGGAAATCATTAAAACTATTGACACCAGTGTCCTTCACTGCTGAGTGGTATGCCTGTTATAGTATTTGATGTTTTGATTAATAGGACCCTGGAACGGTGTATGATAGTTATCCAATAGTACCTGCCCACTGCAGATTGCTTTTAAGAAATCATACCCACAGCTGAGATCATGGTATCTCTTCACAGCAGCAGAAATCCTTAGACAGTAAGTAAAACTACTCACAGCCAACCTAAGGAAGGAAAGGAATAAGGTACTTTTCTTCCCTTCTGACTAACAGTTTCTAACATTTGTCCTGTATATGTGGGCCCATGCTGAAAACAATTTATATGCCATACACTAGGTCCTCTACATAGTCTGATATATTGAAACCAGCTAAGGTGATTCCTCCCTGCCCAGGGAATAACTTTTTAAGCGAATTACAAATTTGTCTTCAGTTCCTCCATCGGAACTTTCCTTTGCCTTCCAAACACTTTGTAAAAGTTGAGGGCAGGGTATCATTGCCATTTCTAAGCTCAGGCTTCACTCCTGTCACCTCTAGACACACCTTGATTTACTTTTTACTATTATTTACTTTTGATTCACACTTATTTTTCACCATTGGGCAATCTGCGCGTGCTAGACCATCAACTTTATCTCCCATCAGTCACTCAGTGTACTGCCGTGGTCCCCAACTCTCGGCTTTGAATCTGGCAGCTTTCTCCATCTTGGAACAATCTTTTTGGTCCTTTAAATTCTTTCTATCACTCTAGGTGCTACTCAATCCCCACATTTCCTCTAGCAAACTTGGTTCAATTTCTCTGACCCTCTTTGAACTCCTGGGGCATGGGTAGGTTACAATAAGGCCTTCCTAATTTGGTGTTCAAAACAGTACACCAAAAAGCTACTTGGGCCTGAGAGCATTTGTTTGGTTTACATGTCTCCATCACAGTCCAACACAGAGAAAAGTCAGGGTAGTAGCAGAAGTAGGAACCTAGAGTTATAAACTGAAGCAGAGGCCATGGAGAAATGCCAATGACTGCCTGCTCAACCCACTTTCTGGTGCAACCTAGGACCACTTGCCCAGGGGTGGCACCACTCTCAGTGGGCTGGGCCTTCTCACATCAATCATTAAGACAATGCACTAGAGACTAATATATAGGCCAATAAAATGGAGCCAATTCCTTAGGTAAGGTTTCTTCTTCATGGATGACTAGTTTTTGTCAACTAAACAACTAATCTGAACCCTCTATTATAATCACAATAGATTCACAGACACAGAAAGGACCTTAGACACCATGGACCCCATGCTCACATAAAAGAACCAGAAAGCAGGGTGTGGGGAGAGGATATTTGTAGAAGGCAGATGGAAACAGGATTTGTAGGTGGCACTGATGCAATATTATTCCTGACACTATGGCCCATGGGACAGATCCAGGCAGAGTTCAGATTGAGAAGAGTAAATAAGATTATCCCCATGCAGGTGCTAAGAGGTGATTTACTGCAGTATTAGAGGGAAGAATGGAGTTTGTAATGCTCAAGCTTTCTGACTCTATCTACATCAAATAGAAAGACATAGGAGAAACAAGTTCACTGGCCATATCCACCTCTTGTGATAACATTTCAGAATGCTTTTAAAGAATGTAAATACTTCCACCTTATTAGCAATCTGTCTTTGGGGAGTGGTTGAGATGTAGCCACATCTGAAAACTTGCAAATAGAATAGATTTCAAATAGAATGAAAAACTGGAGGGAAAACTGTGGATGATAATGCCATGCTGTAGGATTGAGGATGGTGAGGCAGTCTCAAACTCGAAGAGGACCTCAAATGGTGGTAAAAAGGAACTCATTGATCTTAGGATCAATTTATAGGTCAACAAAAATCTGAAGGACCAAAGAGATAGCTTTATGGGTGAAGCTGCTTACTACCAAGATCAAAGATCTGAGTTTGATGCCCTGGAACCATATGACAGAAGGAAAGAAGTAACCTCCAAAGCTGGACTTGCACATGAACAATGTAAACCATGCACATATACAGACACAGAAACAGACACAGACACACACAGACACACACAGACACACACACACACAGACACACACACACACACACACACACACACATACACAGACACAAAGAGAGAGAGAGACTGAGAGACAAAGACAGACAGAGACAGAGAGACAGAGAGCGAGACAGAAAGGTATTAAAGAATGAATGAAAGGAATTAAAGAAGAGAAAGAAAGAAAGAAAGAAAGAAAGAGAGAGAGAGAGAGAAGGAAGGAAGGAAGGAAGGAAGGAAGGAAGGAAGGAAGGAAGGAAGGAAGGAAGGAAGGAAGGAAGTTTGGTAAAAAGCTTTTTAAAGGCACCAAATGGATCTTTAGAAAATTGATGGAGACAGGAGTCATTTTTGTTTGGTGTGAACTAAATGTTAAATGGATTCATGGTGGACCCACACAGTACAGAGAAACACAGAAACCTCTTGGCCAAACTCCTTTTGTTTGTCTGTGAAGTCACTGTTTTGGGTTTCCTCCCACCTCCCTAGAGACATGATCTTAGAATCATTTCTGAGAAGTCTCCCTGTAATATTTCTTTGATTCAGATTTTTACATTTTTTTCTATACCTACTTTCTTCTTTAGAGCCATCGCTTATTTCTATAAGACAAAATTCTCTATAGGTTATGGATTGTTGCACACTGTGATACCAAATTTACTCTGATACATAGAACACCATTCTCTTACTTCCTCAGTTATCCTTTGCCCATTATCAGCATGAATGTATCATACAAATATATGCATATGTGCATATGCATATGCACAGCTAGTTACACACACACACACACACACACACACACACACACACACACACACACAGACACCTTAATAGCTTTGTAATTTTGCACTGCTACTTCCACTGTGGCTTCTGAGGGGCCTTATCCAAATTTTCAGCATTGCTCAAATGCCTTTGGCTGTTTCGTAGGGCACCCAAACTGAAATACAATTTTGCTATTATGGCTCAAGAAGCCTTCCAGTTCTACACTTTGAGTGTGTCTCCCATTCTCACCAAGTTGATTCCAAAAAGGTTGTGCCTATGGATTTACTAGCAGCACAAATATTTTTTTCTGTGAATAAAGCTTATTTTTCAAAGAACCAGTTCTAGTTAGTTTTGTTTGACTTTTCTTTTTACTTTCTAAAAATTAAATCATTTTATTTATCTACATCCCAAATGTTGCCCACTTCCTGGTCACTGTTTCCTGAGTTCTTCACACACACACACCCTTTGCTTCTAAGAGGATGCTTCCACAGCCACCCATCCCCATCTCACTCCTGGCAGCCTCCCACATCCCTGGGGCATCAGTAGGACTGGAGAGATGGCTCAGAAGTTGAGCACACTGACTGCACTTCCAGAGGTTCTGGGTTCAATTCCCAGCAACCACATGGTATCTCCCAGCTCAACATTTTAACTGTGCTGAACTTTGCAACATTCTGCTTTCCTGTGCTACAGCATTCTCTCTCAGTGCTTCTGACAACTGGCTTCTCACTATTGAAGTCTCAGGAAAACATATTTTGGATGAAGTTCCTTGAAATGTGCTTTCTCAAGGCTTGTCCCTTTTTTGCTCATGTATACACACACACACACACACACACACACACACACACACACACAGACAGACAGACAGACAGACATACACAGACACAGACAGAGAGGCTTTTCCTATTTTCCTTTTACACTATTTTGCTTCTTTTCTACTCATGTGCAGTTAGAATGATGTTAATTGTTAACTTCTATATAATTCTGTTTCTCTTGTCTAAGCTGTAACATCCAGGAGGGAATAGGTTCATATATTTTGTTTACAAGGACATAAACAGACCCTGCCACAAGTAGCTGCCCAATAAATACTTTTGCTGTTGTTGATGGTTTTGTTTTTATTTGAATCAGGCTTTTGCAATTTACAATTCTCCTGATTCAGCCTTCCCAGTGCTGAGATTATAGGCATGCACCAACAAGTCCAGGCTAACAAAACTTGTAAATTGTACTAGGAAGCCATGAGCTTCTATTTTAACAATTTAATTTATTTTAATTTGTATGCATGTGTGATACATGTGTATTTGTGCCATGCTTTAGAGATCAGAAGAGGGCATTTGATAATACACACACACACACACACACACACACACACACACACACACACACACACACACACACACATATATATATATATATATATATATATATATATATATATATATATATATATATATATATTATCAGGAGTTGTGAGCTGCCAGGTATGGAAGCTAGAAGCCAAACACAAGTCCTCTAAAAAAGAAGAAAAGACTCTTAACTATTGAGCTGTCTCTCCTGCCCCATGAACTTACATTTTAAAGGAATCAGGCTAACATTTCTTTGGGAATAGAAAGCTGCAGCTCCTAGCTTGGTATAAGAAGCTGAACATAAAGAGCCAAACCAACCAACCAACCAACCAACCAACCAACCAACCAACCAACCAACCAACCAACAGAGTTGGCTTTGTGCTTGTTTTATATACTTACCTTTCACATGGCTGACAAAGCATGTGCTAGTTAGTATTAAGGTCTGATGATAGACAGCAGAGCATGAGTGGATGAAGTATCATTGTTCCAATCCAGGCTTACAGGAAAGGCTTCAGGATTTGTCTCTCAGAAGCCATTCATTAAACCTGGAGCTGCAAAATGTGTTGTTAGGGATGCCATACTTCATCTAAAAGGACCAAAAATGTAATTTTTATATGCTTCCTAAAATTAAGTGTCGGTGGGTTGATATGGGCACTATATATTTAAATGTATTTATATGTGTAGAGTTTTTGAACAAAATCAAACAGAAGTGAAAGTGATCCAGAAACCAAAACCAACTTTGCCTAAAAGATTCTTAACTGTTTTTTGTTTGTTTGTTTGTTTTGTTTTTGTTTTCTTTTTTTGTTGTTGGTGGTTTTTTTGTTTTTTTTTGTTTTTTTATTTCACATTTAACTATATTCTACACTTCTTGAAGACAGTCCTTATAGCCATGTATCGAAGGCTTACTTGGGTGTTGAAGAGACCTTTCACACCTGGAAAGATCAGCACCCTTCCAAGAGCTGAGAGCTGTCCAGAAACCCCATCTGAAGGAGTTTATATTATAGGGTCCTGGGGATGAAGAAGTTTCTTACCTCTCTGGGTTAGCTTTGGCATGAGAAGGACTAAAGAATAAGAACAGTGCCTGACTACCACGTGCCAAGAAAAAGGGGAAGATGGGGTTGGACAGAGACAAAGTGGCAGACACTAGACACAGTTATGCAAAAAAGGAGGTAACCTAGTGTTCTAGTGTTACATGGTGTAGTGGGGACACCACAGTTTATGACAATTTGTCACATAGTTCATAGCTCCACGCCTCCCACCATGAAGAAATGGTAAATGCTAAAGTGGAAGTGGTAATTTATTTTAGTCATTACATATTGCATGTATTAATCAAGTTATCACAATATACCCCATGCATAGCTATTATTGATAAGTTTCAGCAAGGCATCCAGAGGCATTTGCAGTGGTAGACTGCCTAGCATATATAATGTCCTAGTTTGGATTCTCAGTCCTCCATGAAAATATCATTTAATCACCAAAATTTTTCAAACAAGTAAAAAATAATGAGGATTCAATTATATCGGTGTAAATAGAGGCATTGACTTTGAAAATGTTTTAACATTAAGATGTAATGTATATTATGATTTTAATTTCAAAATCTCATAAGCTTATAATATTGAAGCTATTTTCAAATGCCTATTAATATATCTTTGTTAATGGTATGCCTATTTGAAACTTTGTTCATTTTCTTCTTGGTGATTTGTAAGAATTTGTTATGTCTGCATAAAATGTAATCTTTATGTTTAATTGACACTGCAATTATACATATTTATGAGGTACAGTGTGACATTTCAATACATGCAGTCAATACATAATATTCAGGGCAGAGTGATTGACACATCCCTCATCTCAAACATTTATGATTTCTTTGTGTTGGGAACATTTAACATCTGCTCTAATAGCTATTTTGAAATATGCAATTAATTATTAGCGACCATAGCATCCTACCGGGTCATTAAACACTAGCTCCTAGCCAACTGGATCCAGGGCTGCTTAACGAATTTTCCCAGTCTTTCTGCTCCTTTTCTATTCCCAGGTTCTGATAAGTAATTTTTGCTTTTCCTGCTATAAAGTGCCATGTGACTACCATGTACTGAGAAGAAGTTCAGTAAGTTTTATATGCATCATTGGGTCACACTCAGACTCTAACCTGGAAGGATACATATAATCTTCATAGTGATTAGGGAACTGTTGATTTTTTTGTTTTGTTTTGTTTTGTTTTGTTTTGTTTTGTTTTCATGTGTGTTTGTGTGCATGTGTGACATGTTTGTGTGAGGTTACACACGTGTGTTGCAGGGGAGTATGCATGTATCTGTGAATTTGTTTAGAGGTCAACAGTCAACTTGAGGTTTGACCCCTGTGTTGACCACCTTGTTATATGAAATAAGGTCTCTTGGTGGGAGCCAAGGCTCACAGATTTAGCGAGAATGGCTGACCAGTGAGCCCAGGTTACTTCTTGTACGCATCTCCCCAGTATTATAAGCATCATGCCAATCATGCTCATCTTTTCCCTGGGACCTAGGGAATGACACTCAGGTGATTGTACTTACACATGACTGAGCCATATCCCCAACTCTAGGGAACAGTTTGTCACTCATAGAGTCTGGACTAGAGCACTGGCACATAGCCCCAGAGTTTAGGCTGTTGGCAATATTTCTTTGAAGCCACACAGGATGCATCTCTGTCTCTTGTAGCTATGTTCTTGTTGACAGTGTTGTTTAGAAACAGGAGATGGATAATGAGTGATGGTCATGGTCCCTTCTTTTCTTACCAGCTTCCATGAAGACATGTTTCTAGAGTAAAGTAGAATGAGTATCCTACCTGATGATGAATATTTGTGAGAATATGGGGGAAAATATAAAACGAGATTCTTTGTCATATTTTTGGCAAGTTGAAAAGATCAGGAAGTAGACACTATCTTGGGGCCAAGAGAGTAGATGTTGAATTTGAATGAGGTCAGAAATTCTGTGTCTAGAATTTGGTGTTTACCATGAAAACAAGATGTGGGTTTGCAAAAAGAACTTTGTATTTTGCTTAGAAAAAAATAAAAATATAATAGCATTGTTGTGGATAGTCCTGAGGCTAATCATATTTGATGTTAATTCCATTCTCCTGTGATACATTGCAAACAAGAAATGAGTCAGGACTCAGGTGATTTCCTATAAACCTGCTTCCCACCTTAATTTGTAAAATAAAGGAGAGCTGATGATTGGGCAGATAAAGGGAAAGAGGAGAGGAAGGTGGAGAGAGAGGAAAAATTGTGAAAGAGGATGCAGAGAGGAGGAAGAAGAAAAGCAGAACAGAAGCACATGGCCTAGAGAAACTGCAAGTTCTAAGGGGTCTCATAGATGTGGAAGATGGTAGTGTAGCGGTAGATATGCCCAATCTAGGCACATAGCATGTATTCATATTAACTGAATTGTGTTTTCATTGCTGGGGCATATTTGGGTTGGAAATTTACTGCAACATAGCATAAACGCAGAGAGAGGCAGTGTGGGCTGGAAGGAAAATTATTTTAGGAAAGGTGTATCAGAGTAGAATACATTTTTGTTGTTTTATTTCTTCACTTGTGTGTGTGTGTGTGTGTGTGTGTGTGTGTGTGTGGTAAATTGACTAGAACTCACAGTTTGAACAGTGTTGAGATGGGTGTAAGAGGAAGACAGTTGAGAACCTATGAAACACAAATTTGGGTACATCCTGGGCTTATTTCAAGATATGATTAAATGGAAGAAAAGATCATTGGAATTCAGATATAAATAGATCTGCTCTAACATGGTAAAAGGATCTAATGTGAGGCATTGTAAATATGGCTCAAAATTTTTTGAAGAACTTTGAAGTTTAGAACACTTGTTGTTCTTACAATAGACGCCTTTTTGATGTCCACACCCATGTGAAGCAATTCCTTAGCCCCCCAAATTCCAGCTTCACAAAAACTGGCACTCTCATTGCACTTCTATGCATGCACACACAAATACCCCACAAATAATAATAAAATAAGCCTTAACAATCATTTAAAAATACACTAGTTTTCATAACTGCAGGTACTAGTGACACAACCTAAAAATATACCTATATATCACCTAATATTCCTCTAGTAGGTATTCATAGCTAGCATGTACACATATATTACATGTAATTTGGGTGCTATATTAGACATTTTAGAGTATAAAAATATAAGACATTTCATTGCTTGTTATTAAAATCATTTACTACATGTGTAAGTTTATGTTATAATGGCCAAATCCCTGAGGTAGTATGATTATAAAGGTTTATTTGGGTTCATTACTTCAATCCATAGTATTGGACTGAATGTGGATTCCTGACATGGGACTTGGGTGAGGTTGCATGGCATGGAGAGAGGCATGTGTGTGTCAGGTGCAACTACTCACTAGACAGGAAGCAAAGAGAGGGTGTTGCTTAAGCCCTAATGTCCCTTTGAAGAGTGTATTTGCAGTGACATATTGCTTCCCACTTTGGCTAAACCCTTTAGCCTCCACTACTTTTTTGTGGTACTAAAATCAAGCTGATAGTTAAGTTTTTAACATATATGCCTAGAGATACTTCCAAACTACATAACTCTGCCTTGACCTATAAAGACTGATGCCCATCTTACAGTGCAAAATACATTTAGTCCATTTTCAAATGTCTCAATGTTTTATAGTGGCCAGTATTTTCCAAAAGTATTGAGCTTGTGAGATAACTTGATGGGTAAAGCACTTACTGCCAAGCCTGGTGACACTTGATTTTAATCCTTAGGACCAATAAGGTGGAAGGAAAGAACTATTTTTTTTTTCTGACTTCTGCCAATATACCATGGCTAAAGTCCTCATGAGACTCAAGGCATCTTTATCTGTGGTCCTCTATCTGCATACTTGCACCTTCATCGGTTGTTCTGACAGGAGCTGATTGATGGTTTTGAGTTCTTTATATAATTCCTGGCTCTCCCAGATTTTCTATGAGATCTTAGAAGACTGTATCCCTCCATGACTTTATAACCCTACCCTACTACATGGCCTTAATTAGCATCATAAGGACAATGATAAAGTCTGCCACTAGCTTGAGCAATACACAGTTACTCAAAGTAAATTGCTGAGCCTATGGGGGACATTTCTCATTCAAACCACTATACCACTACCTTTCCCTTTTATTTCTGTTCCCCTCCCCTCTCTTTTCCTCCCTCTCCTGCTTCCTCTCCCGCACCTCTCTCTCTTCTTTCCTTGAAACAACATGTTTTATTGTAGCATAATCTTGACTGGAAGTTTTAAATGTAGCCACAATTGACATTTAAAGTATGATTTTTCAATCTACGTTTTATTTAACCAACATGCAATAATAAATGAACAAACTCAGAAGCCTTACTTGCAGTAGATTTCTTCTTAGTGTATGGTTTGTATTTCAGAGAATTTAATTTAATTTTAATTACTATGTATTATGTGGCATTGTGTATGTGAATGCAGGTACCTGCAGAGTATGATCTTTGTCCATGTGAGTACAAGTGTCCTGTGTGAGTACAGGTGTCTTTGTGTGAGTGCAGGTAACTTGTGAGAATGCAGGTGTCCTGTGTGTGTGTGTGTGTGTGTGTGTGTGTGTGTGAGAGAGAGAGAGAGAGAGAGAGAGAGAGAGAGAGAGCAGGTGTCTTGTGAGAGTGCAGATATCCTTGTGTGTGTGTGTGTGTGTGTGAATTCAAGTGTTTTTGTGTGAGTGCAAGTGTCCTGGTGTGAGTGCAGGTATTCTTGTGTGAGTGCAGGTGTCCTCGCATGAGCACAGATGTTTTCGTGTGAGTGTAAAGGCCAATATAGGACATCACTTACTCTGAAACTGGAGTTGAAGGCTGCTGTGAGCTACCCAACAGGAGTGTCAGGAACTGAAACTGACTGCTCTTCAAGAGCAGCAAGGGTTCTTAACTACTATGTCATCTCTTCATCACCTATCTGTATGTTTTAAAAATATACATTACTTTTTATTAAGTTTTGGAGAATTTTACGTATGCATACAATGTATTTTGATCATAGTCATACACAATGCTTCCCCCTAATTCCTCTCAGGTGAACTTCTCCTTACCCACGGCCTCCCAATTTTATATCCACATAAAAATTAAAAACAAACAAACAAACAAACAAACAACCTCAACCAACCAACCAAACAAACAAACAAACACAATACCCCTAAATCCTACCGTGTAGGTTTGTTATCCACATACTCATAGGTATGAGGCCATCTACTGGAGCAAAGTCAACCTACTAAGGACCTAACTCTTAAAGAAAAGTATCTCTCCCTCTCTTAGATGCCACCAATGATCAATAGCTCCTCCATTAGAGGTGAAGTTTTATAGCCCACACCCCCATTCTAAAATGTTAATGGGCTGGATATTATGTGGGCAACCACAGCTTCTGTGAGTTCTACTGTTTATAAGAACTATAATATCACACACACACACACACACACACACACACACACACACACACATACATACACACATTTGGGTAGGCATGATTGCTACTCATTAGCAATCTAACACCATATAGGCAGTAAGCATATTTTATATACATTTACATTTTCCCAGTCATTCACTTTTTAAGGAAAAGGGATGATGAGAGAGATAAAATTAGTGAGTCACTCAATAGTGTAATTTTAAATTATTATACTAATGCATTTGTTACAATGAGACTAAATGACA
>CACVCL010021057.1:0-69293 GCA_902729485.2 Mus minutoides
GCCATCTTCTTCCATATATGCAGCTAGAGACATGAGCGCAGGGGGAACTAGTTAGTTCATGTTATTCTTCCACCTAGAGGGTTGAAGACCCCTTCCGCTCCTTGGGTACTTTCTCTAGCTCCTTCCTTGGGAGTCCTGTGTTCCAACTAATAGCTGACTGTGAGCATCCACTTCTGTGTTTACCAGGCACTGGTATAGCTTCCCACAAGACAGCTATATCAGGTCCCTTTCAGCATTATCTTGCTGGCATATGCTATAGTGTTTATTTTGGTGGCTGATTATGTTAAAGGGAAGAGAACAATGAGAAAGGGCCTGGAAGTCAGGCTAGTGGATTATTATTTTTTTTAATATTTATTTTTTAATATTTATTTTATTTTATGTGTATGTATCCGTGCATGGAAGCAATATAAGTCACATGTGTGCCTGATACCCGAGAGGGCCAGAAAAGGGCATAGCGTTCTCTGAAACTAGAGTTAGAGGCAGTGTTGAGCTGCCATGTGAGTGCTGAAAACTGAGCCCAGATCTGTAGGATCGCTAACTGCTGAGCCCCATTGACTTATTCTTTTAAATAATTGTCAGTGGGTCTCTTAGGTTAAGGCTCATTTGGTTTTGCTGAGGCTACTCCATCACCATTTTCACAGGTCAGAAGTCCATTCTGTGGACCTACTTTTGGGTATTCTGTCATGTTCTGTTACTCTGACCACCTGTTTATGGCTGTAGAGTGGGGCCTAGGAGAATGGAACCGATAAATGAGGTGGACCGAAGCCTCAGGGAACAGTCTACTTTATTCAGAGCATCAGCTGCAGGTAGAGACAAACTGCATATAACAAAAACATGTGTTTCCATCGAAGCATATAAACAAATGACAACGGCCAGTTATTAATAATCTGAAGTAAATTCAGTCTTACCCGCTACACCTGGGAGGGTCATGAACACACATTCTAAGAACAATTTTGTGCTTTTGAAAAAAACAGGTTCACAGGACTTGTCTTGTTTTCTTCGAGTTTTTTCCACAAACATTCAGATTTGTCCTTGCATGACTTCCTTCCTGTCCTGGGGTCTAACAACCAACTATGTCTCTAGAAATTTATTAGTAGTGATACAGTGTGTCTTGATGTTAGATGGACAGATTATCTTAATGGTTCTTTTTCTAGTTTTTAACCATGCTAGTTCCTTTGTTAGTCACATAACTTTCAAACTTTAAAAATCTTCTCAACCATTTTCTCTTTATTTCTTTTAATTTCTGTTCTTTTAGGTGGTTTTATCCTATTTTCAGTTTCCTTTATTAAATTTTTTATTAAAATCTATCCAGTTTTTCATTATATTTATTTATGTATTATGGAACTGGGAGGGGGCTAGAAAAGGGCATTGCATTCTCTGAAACTAGAGTTAGAGGCAGTGTTGAGCTGCCATGTGAGTGCTCATTAAGCTCTGTGCCACTGAACACAACCCCAACCATGTGGTAGATACTTGTGGTCTATTTCTAAATGGACCTAAGTCAGATTCCTAGTTCAAGATAGCACCTAATTCACGTGCAGCAATGTGTGTACATTTGTGTTTATATGTGTAGATCCCAGCCTTACAGTTTTTCTTTTTGGTATTATTTGGCTAGAATTTTATTACTCAGATGTTTGCATTTCCATTTTCCGGTTCTCTCCATACAAGGGTTTTATATGAAGCTTAGGCATCTCCCAATTCCTTGGTGCTTTGAGTTGTGATAAGTATTCTAATCAAATAATGGCTAAGAATTGTTCAAAAATTTAAAAAGAAATATTTCAAATCAAACAATGGGGCTTTAGTATTCAGAACAATGTTTATATACTGAGTGCCATTCATGTTAAAAAGAAATTGAGGCTACGAATGGTAGTGCAAGTATTAATTCCAGCACTAGGAAGATGGAGGCAGGTGGGTCTGTGAATTGCAGACAAGTCTGATTTACATATTGAGTTCTAGGACTCTAAGGGGTATACAGTGAGACCCCTAACTCACATAACAAAACACACACACAGAGACACACATAGACACACACACACACACACACACACACACACATACACACACAGACAAAAACCATCATAAAACAAAATAGGGGTAACTATGGATCAGAGTTTTATTTTTATATGCAGGTAAAAGTTCACTCATTTTCCTTATAATGCAAACATGTATATCTGGACTTCATCTTTAGTATCAAAGCAGTTTAAACTCATGGTCTAAGAGTGCCACCCTACTCTGCCTGCTTGAATGGTTCAGGGCTGAGTCTTTACTGTTGTAGTTTCCAGGCTATTGATAAGAGGTTTCCTCTCAGATTCTTTTCAGGTGCTATTGAAATATGTACTTCATGTATGCCCGGGTTGCCTCCTGTTCAGTTTCTTCATGAGCAATACATAGACTATTCTCTGCTGTGATATTACTTTCCCATATACACTCAAGGAAAGCTTTTCCCACTCAACAGGGCTCAGAAATCTTGACTGGAATACTTCAAAAAACAAAAAAAAAGGTCTAGTTTATACTTTTATAAAAACAAGTGATGTCTGGGTGACTCCTAGCTTGGAACAGCAGAGATGCCTGAGCGAGCCTCTTGGAGGTAAACATTACTGAAGAAGACACAAATGTCAAATTCAGTTTCCAACTCAGGAAGACCAGAGTTTTTCATTCTTGCTTTGCTGTAGTTGCTATCTTGTGGGAAGAGATTGGTGTATCTGGGAGGATAGGTTTGTTGCAGGGAGTTATGATATAGGGACCAGAACTCAGGCTGCCTTGGTGTCTTCCAGGTACAGTCCTGCTAGGAGACAAGTTGGACTTCTTTTTCTTAGTGGAAAATGCTGATTGCGTATTGTTCGTTTGGGAAATATTTGAAATAATAAGTAGGATGGCATTCCTAATTCTTGAACTTGGAATTTGCATTCAGATTTGTGACCCCTATTAACATAGTTTTTGGTTGCCTGACAAGAGCCTGAGTGCCTCATCTCTCTCCTCAAGCGGCCTGAGTAGATTGCTTGCTTGCATTCAGGTGGGAAGAGTCATGCTCAGGGTGGGACTGTAGAAGGTGGGACATTTGCGTTGTCCCGTGCAAGGCTCAGCAGAGGTTATTTGTTCAACCAACTAGTGACAAAGGTAGTGGAGTTCACTTCTCCGTGTATTGCTTGTCCCCTGGTGGGCTGGGAGAGAAAGTGTGCCACGGGCATTCAGCATCTATAAAGCAGTGCTTTCTCCTCTCTCTCTCTCTCTCTCTCTCTCTCTCTCTCTCTCTCTCTCTCTCTGTCTCTCTCTCTCTCTCTGTCTGTCTCTCTCTCTGTCTCTGTCTCTCTCTCTGTCTGTCTGTCTGTCTGTCTCTCTCTCTCTCTCTCTCTCTCTCTTCAGATGTGTATGTGTAGGTAAATGCATCCCACAGTATAAATGTGTAGTAAGATGGCAACCTGGATATTGGTTCACACCTTTCTCCTACCTCATTTGAGACTGAGTCTTGTTTTCTTCTGTGTGTGCTGGGATAACAGATGTGCAGTGCCGCATGTCTAGTTTTACATAAGTCAAGGGGATTCTAGCTCTGGTCCTCATTCTTGTACGACAAACATTTGACCCACTGAACCATTTCCTTGGCCATCTTCTTTCTTTAACGACAGTGTTTGACTTTGAGTATAAAATTGTGCTTTGGAGTCTAGGTTCTTTGAAAAAGAAGAATGAAAACATTGAGGCAGTTTATTCACATATTAAACAGAGATGTTTAAATCTGCTTTAGAGTGGTTATGGAGACCACATGATAAATGTAGGTAGACATTAGCATACAGCAGACAAATATCAAGATCTCAATAAATTATCTTAGCATCTCTCCTATCTAAATCATGGTTGGTATTAAGGAATCTGTAATGGTCAGAAATTAATATACTACCATTTTTATGAGTTTCTTTTGGCCATTTTCTGTATTTATTTATTTTAATTGAAAACACATTTTCCATACTCTATATTCTGATTATATTTTCACCCTCTCCCAACCTCTCCTAGACCCTTCCCCCCACTCACCCAACTCCATGCCCTTTTTAAAGAACAAATGAACAAAACAAACAAAACAAGAAACACACACACCACACACACAGACACACACAGACACACACACACACACACACACACACACACACACACACACACACACACACAGACACACACACACACAGACACACACAATGCAAACAAAAAATTATAAGAAAAGCAAAAAGGCCATCAAGATTTAAAAATAAAATCTCAAATAAATCAATATGAGACAAAAAAAATAGCATTGACATTGTTTTGTGTTGGCCAACTGCTCCTGGGCAAGGAACCTACCCTTAAGTGTGGTTAATATAGCCACTGCATTGGAAAAAATAATCTTTCCTTTGTAAGCTGGTATCAGTTGTATATAATTTCTTGGTTAGGGGTGGGATCACGTGTCCACTTTCCCCTCTCAATGCTGGGACTCTGGCCTGCACCTATGTAGACCCTGCTGTGTGTGTGGCCACAGTCTCAATGAGTTTATATGTGTATCAGTCTGCTTGTGTCTGGAAGATGCCGATTTCTTTGAGTCATCTCTTACATCTGGCTCTGAGCATCTTTTTACTTCCACTTCTGAATAGATAACTGGTCCTTGAGGGGAGCAGTTTAATGAAGACTTCCCATTTAGGACAGAGTGCTCCAGAGTCTTTTATTCTCTGCGCATTGCTCAGTTCTGTGTCTTCATGTTAGTTCTCACCTACTGCAAGAAGCTTCTTTGATGATGGTGGAGTGAGACATAGATCTATTAGTATAACAGCATGTTATCAGGAACCTTTTTTTTCCCCCATGGTTCAAAATCATAGTACTTGGTTTTCCATTATGTCCATGGTCTATGTAGTCGCAGATTCTTAACCACCTAGCAGCGTTAGACATGGGTTCCATCTCATGTAAAGGGCCTGAAATCCAATAAAAAAGGGTTGGTTACTCCTACAACTTTTGTGACTTTTGTGCCACTACTGCACTGGCATATCTTGTATGCAGGCACTTCCTATGGCCCATGGTTTATGGCTGTGTGAATGATTATGAATGATTATCTTTCTCCTTTTGTAGTATGTAGAGCGCCTTCTTCTCGTACCATGAACTCTAGTATACTATCAATTTTTGTGGCTCAGGGGGACCCTGAAACTGAGCACACTTTCTCAGTATGTCTGAGAAGCATTTTATATTTTTCTGTGTTTCTTAATGAAAATTTTATTATCATTGCATGTATGTTTGTGTGTGCCTATATGTATAGGTATGCTGTGGGTGTGGATATACAACATTGCATGTGTAGCACCATGTATATGTGGAGGATAGATGGACAACATGTAGGAGTTGTTTCTCTTTTTCTGCTATGGAATTGAACTCAGTTCTAGGCAGCACATGCTTTTACCCACTGAGCCATCCTGCTGGCTTGGATTTTATATTTTGTTTTAATGCCCGACGCTATAGTTTGAAGAAGGTGATCAGCAGAATTCCAACCAAGACAAATGGCCTGCATTCCTCCCATATGATCCTGTGTGTAACTGAACTTCAGATGCATCACTGTGAACAAACCCAGCTTACATGGGCCAGGCCTTCAAAGTTACAGTGTACTTGAGTTAGGGAAGCACTTAGTAGCTATTCTGCCTTCTAAGAAGAAACATGAAAAACAAATTCTTGGACTCTTACTTGGGCAAGTCCATTTGGGTGGTGGTGAAGAATTTTGCTTGAGTCTTGATTTTGTTATTCAGTACCCCCTTGTAGTCTTGGCCAATAATTTTACTCTGCCTTATCCATACCCCTGGAGACACTGATGTTGCACGGAAGGCTTACTAGAACTACCTGGGGTAATTCACTTCCTTCAGTGCCTAGGACTTTGATGATTGCTATTATTTTCATCTCTTCCAACAGCTAAGGGGATTTTCTCTATGGGCATTAGCTAATTAAAGTGTTCAAACCTTAATGATAACGAGTCTTATTTTGGCTGCTTTAGGCCCGATGAATGCTGCTTTTGTTTAGCTAATTTATTTACTATTGATGTTGTCCCTTTGGTTTCAGTATTCGGGATTCCACACTGAGAGATCGGAATCTGACCATGACAGCCAGTGGGGTGGAAGTCCCCTTACTGATACCGCCTCCCCACAGCTCCTGGACCCCGAGAGGCCTGGCTCTCAGCACGAATTGTCCCGTGCATACAGGCAGTTCCCAGATCGCAGTTCGCTCTGCTATGGCTTTGCTCTGGACCATTCCAGGCTGGTGGAGGACAGCCACTTCCACACCCAAGCCTGCGAGGGAGGGCGGTGCGAGGCAGGCAGGTACTTCCTGGGAGCACCACCTACTGGGAGAGATCCCTGGTGGGGCTCTCGAGCAGGTTTGCCGCTTACCAAGGCCTCCCCGGAGAGCAGAGAAGCCTATGAGAACAGCATGCCGCACATCACCTCCATCCACAGAATCCACGGTAAGAGCTTGAAGGTCACCAGATTCCCAGCAGGAGGCTGTAAAATGTACACTGAGTCTATTCAGCTTAAGTGTATTTATTTTGGTAGTGTTAAACGTATTTATGACAGATGAGAAAAAAGTGCATGTCTCATTTTAAAAACCATAAAGAATATAATTTAAGCTTCGGTGATTTATAAATCTATTGAATTTGTGGTCATATTTAGATTTTTTTTTCCGTATCATTTTCCTCAGTATCCTTGAACGGCAGCTGTTTATCAGTGAGGGCACCACTGATACGTGGGAAAGGATAGTTTTTCCTTAGTGGACTTTGCTTTGCTCATAGATGTTTAACTTTTCTTGGAATCGGTTACCAGAAGGTGCCTCCCATCACTATGACAACCAAAATACCAAGCTGAAAAAAGGTAGAGAAAGCACCAGTATTTCCATCTTGGGATAGATGCACAGCTTCCCCAGTCCACAGAAATGGACATTAGGGTTAAAGCTTTGATAATTGGCACTACTTTCCTCAAACTAAATTATTCTGTAAATTACAAAGTAAATTACTTTAGTAATTACTTTCTTCAAAGAAAATGTGTTAAGAAGAGTCTATTCTGGCAATTCTACATGTGGATCCAGGTGGATCTTTGATAATCTCCTCATTTATTAAAAGTCAGTGTCATTATGAAGGCCCTTTTCAATACTCTTGCTGCCCTAAGCATGAGAGCTGTGTGAGACCATGTCCCTCTGCACAAGGACCCCAATTGCAAATACTTCTGCGAACAACTTTAAGTTTTTCCATTGCTTCCTTTTATTATTATTATTTTTTCCTTCGAGTAAACCATCTATTATGTACCAAGGAACATTTCTGTAGCCTGGTTATGGAAATCTAGGGCAAAGGGCAATTTCTTGGTAGATAAATGTGAGAAGAAAAAAAACTCTGGCTTAACCCATATGGTTTGGAAGAAAATGTTTGAAATAAAACAAGAGAAGAAGAAAGGAAGCAATGGTCTGTGTGATAAAAGGCTCCTCTGCAGCCATAAGCAGTTTACTAAGCTGATTCATTCCCTACCTGCATTTATTTTTGTTTAAGATTTAATTTCAGACTGAGGGTAATTCAATTTATGAACTGTATTTTGCATGCATTACTTGTTAGGGTTAGTTAGACTTGCCTCTTTGGTTCAGAAAAGGTTGTTACAGAAAAGCACTGATATTCAAGAGCGTGATTCAGAAATGAGATATGTTTCTGTTTCAGAAATAACCAGGGTTTCCATTGTTAACTCTGAAGCTAGTGTGTTTACTCTACTACTGATAACAAAGTATTTGTATTTTTGATTATGAAAACATATCTCAACAGCTAAATCATCTGTCCATCCATACACCCATATACAAATATTTTTGTGACCTTCTAATTTTCTAAAAACTAACAGAGCTTTATTTAAAATAAACTGAGAATCATGACTTATTTTAAAAATAATAGTTCACCTTATACACTTGTCTTCTTTAAAGTAGACTGAAAAAAAATTCTATGCATCCATGTAACCTAAGAGTGCTCTAGAAAATAGCAGAAACCAAATTGCATTCATTTTTCTCATATTACTTGTAGATGTGTAGGTCCAATAACATATGGAGAAACATGAATGCACTTAACTGTTTCACTAATTGATAGTTTCAACCCATGAGAGAGGTTTATCTTCTAAGAAAATTTTATAAATGTTATCTGCAGTTAAAACTCACAATATTCTGTCATATAGGCCTGTTTCTATTTCCAATATTGCATTAAAATGAAAGACATAAGATTTTTTTTTCTAGAAAAGAAATGTACTTGTGTGTGTGTGTGAATTTTGACACCACTTACTTTTTACTTTTTGTGATGTAGGTCGAGGTCACTGGGATGAAGATAGTGTGGTCAGCTCTCCAGACCCTGGGTCAGCCAGTGAATCCGGTGACCGATACCGCACCGAACAGTATCAAAATAGCCCACACGAACCTAGCAAAATTGAAACTCTCATAAGAGCCACCCAGCAGATGATTAAAGAGGAAGAGAACAGATTACAACTAAGGAAAGCCCCTTCAGACCAACTGGCTTCCATTAACGGAGCTGGGAAAAAACACTCCCTCTGTTTTGCAAACTATCAACAGCCCCCATCAGCAGGTGAGGTCTGCCACAGCTCTGCTCTTGCCAGCACTTCACCATGTGACCATATCCAGCAGAGAGAGGGAAAGATGCTCAGCCCTCATGAAAATGACTATGACAACAGCCCCACTGCACTGTCTCGGATAAGTAGTCCTAGTTCTGATCGAATTACAAAGTCTAGTTTAATCCTGGCTAAAGACTACCTACATTCAGATATGTCTCCTCATCAGACAGCAGGAGACCATCCTGCCATCTCTCCAAATTGTTTTGGCTCTCACCGGCAGTATTTTGATAAGCATGCCTATACATTAACTGGTTATGCCCTGGAACATTTATATGACAGTGAGACTATTAGAAACTATTCCTTGGGCTGCAATGGCTCACACTTTGATGTGACTTCCCATCTAAGGATGCAACCAGACCCAGCACAAGGACACAAGGGAACATCTGTTATAATAACCAATGGAAGTTGATGTTTTTCTAAAATATTTTGTTCTTCAAGGGTCTCTGAAACATATTTATAGTCTAATACCCCATTAGCAACATTTACTATGCCACAGATTGTTAGAAAGTCTAAGTTAAATTTCAGGGTTATTTGATGAGTTCTTGTGAAATCAAAGAAAACATAGCACTGACATTCAAGGTTATACAAAGGTAAATGAGCTAAAATGTATACAGAAATTGCCCACATATTATAGAGGAACTATAATTGATACACTTAAATTGAAAATACTAATGCAAATTAAAGATATATACCACATGCAAGGGCTGATGAATAAAATCATTGTGTTGTGACAATCTAGTAGAACTTATACATGCAGATCATATGCTGCTCACAAACTGCTATGTATACTTCTCATGCATAAACATACAAATGCCTACTTTTCCTTATTGATTGCAAAGAAATATCATTTCCCCAATAACTAAGGAAGAATGGGATGTATCTTGTAAACCAATTTCTTCTTCATCACTTCAAACTCGTCCACTCATTTGGTACAGGCATAAATTAGAGAAATGGTTCTGGCTGTGGTATACCAATGTGTTTTTACCTGGTATCTATTACAAGCAATCAGGAAAAGGTGATTTCCACTTGCTTTTGAGTTAGAAGTAGACCAGGATTGCATTGGCACAATAAAGACTTTTCTAAGTCATACCACTGATATGTTGGGAGATACATAAAAAATATGGTCTACTTAATTTTAAGTGGCTTAGTGAAGGAAAGGGCAGAGTAGAGTAGAGTGATACTAAATCTCGAAGCAACTTTTAAGGTGGGGGTAAACAACATTTTGGTAGCTAGTATAAGACACTAAATAAGAAATTTAAATCAGTTCACCCAGGAAAAATGCTGGTAAGTACACAAGTATCCAAAGAAGATGTGTAAAGCACTACTTGACAACAGGAAACACATTTAAGAAGGTCTTGGAGCATGATAGGCCAGTGTGTCAGTATATGGAAAGCCTCAGGAGAGAGTCCAAGATAGAAGCTGAGGCAGATGGACAAGTGGTTCAAAGAGTGCTTGGGGAAGCCACAGGGAAAATGTTGACTTTCTTTGCTGTTTGTAAACAAAGAAAACAACAGGCTTGCTCATATGTCCATGTGGCACAGTAGAAAGTCAACTGAACTGTATGCCAAGGTTTCCATTCTGCCCTTGCCTTTCACTTAATTCGGGGTTCATAGATGCATCACTCACAGTCCTTGGGTCTTGGCTATCTGGTCTGAAAGGCAGCTCTTGTCCATGGTTCTGTGATTTATTGGTACACTGAAAGTAAACTGGGAAGCAGTTAAAACTCTACTGTAAATTTTCAAGACTGATGGTTCTGGATTTTCCATTCACAAGCAGAGGTCTAGATACTTTGTCATTTAAGTAAGGTGTGGACTCTTTCAGGCTGGAAGAGTTGCATGCAAATATCTCTCAAGATGCAGCCAAATGTAGGTGATTGAAATTTATGAAAGAGGAAAAATAGTAAAATTTATCTAATGCACTGCTCTCTAGTATTCAAAGAAAAATGACATGCATGGTTAGAAAAGTTTCATAGATAATATTTTTTAGAATTCCCATGCCTGTTACTCTTGCCATGTTTAAGGAAGAGGGTGGACTTGATAATTATGAAATCATTACATGCTATTGGACACTCAGGGATTAGTACTGTATTTTCATCACTCAACATGATCATTTGGTGACCATCTATATGACAGTAAGTTGAGAGTTGAATAATGGGTTATTTGTACATGAGAGAAGAGGCTACATAAAATTAAATACTACTTCTTGGGTAAAGCAGTACAACATTGTCAGTGAAAATGGAGAAGCATGCAAATCAGTGAGGATTATAGTTTATGTACTTAAATATACTTTCAAAAATATTCAAAGAAAAATGAAAATTAAAATTTTAATTCCATAAGAAAAATATTCAATAATTTTGAGAAAATTGTGTAAAAGAAACTCACAGGGCAGATGATTTGAATAAAATTTCAACATGAGCGAGTTTTTCAGGATGGTGAAGGTTTTACAGAATTCTATAGATCAGACAAATATAGGATGAATATGTATTTTGGGCAGAAAATCTCTACAATTAGGTTCTATTGCTGGGTAGGTATACATTAGTGCATCAGTGGTACCTTCTGAAAGATGCTTGTCACTAAAGGAATTCCAACAGAGTTTTTATGTAGAAAATAATTCATATAAGAATAAATTGTGGTCTCCACAGACAAAGCCGAATGCTTCCCAGAATGCCATAACTAATATTTTAAAGGAAGATATATCCATTTATATCACATTTTCATTAACAATCTTAGTAGATTGGCCCATTTAAAATACATTAACCATTAAACAAGTGTCAATTTTGCAGTGGCAATTTTATAATGTTGCATATAATGCCTCATAGACTTACAATATATATAAAGCTTACTTTGTTTTACCGAATGGCCTGATTATTATAAATGACCCAAAATTAATTGATCTTTACAACTAGGTGACTTCATACTGTTCATGTAGACATATAAAATGAATTTGTAACCTACATTATTTTGTTCTGTGCAGGAACATATTTGCTCATAAAATATTACTGTCTTAAAATGTGGGATGTAGAAAAATATGGGATATAAAATAAATACATTTCCAGTAACTTAAACAATTAGCATTAAACTTAAAATTGCTTCGTTTCTAACCCTTGATTTTCCTCTCTTTACTAAAAAAATGGGAAACCTGAGAGGTACATTTTCTTCTTCCATTTTGGGGATTCATAAAAATATGTTACATACAATTACATAAGAAGAACACACACACAATTCCTTATTCTCTACGAAGCCCATTCTATCTGGAAATAGTAAGAATATCTCCGGTGCTCATTTGCTGGTTTTACCAAAATAAAATTTAAAACGGTGGATGACCAATGAAATACATGTTTTCTAAAAATTCCTTGGGAAAATTCTGTTAAAAATTATTTCTGAGAATATACAGTTGATGTATTCTTTTTTGATGTATTCTTAAGGTCAGAAACACTGTAGGGCAGACATTTGTGTGTGTTTCAGTTCCACAAATCTTTTACACCACAAGCAAAATCTAATGTGATAGATTTTTAAAAACTGTACTTGCCTGTACAAGACACTATGGCAGAACTGCAAAACTATGGTACTACACTACAGTAGACTTGCAAAACCAGACAGGATGTAATAAATGATTCCTTTAGTGTTTATACAGAAAACCACTTATTATTTCCTGGTTATAGTTTATAGGGCTAGAGTATTCCCAGCAAGTACTGTTCTTAATGCTGTCTGTATACAGCCTTTGGGCAGAGAATCCCACTTAAAATAAGCTTTAATGAGTTCTCCTAAAAAGGATAATATGTTCCATTTCCCTTTTAATACAATATTTGGAAACGATGAATAGATATCTTAAGATAAAATAAAATTTCCTCCCATTTAACATCTAGATAATGTAAGTGATAGTATAGCTGGCAATTCTCTGAATACAGACTTGTTATGTTATAACTCTATCTCTTGCTCTGTATTTCTCTGTCTGTTTCTCTCTCTCAAAACCTGCAAATGACTAAGCTAGTTGTATGATCTATTAGCAGTAACTGAGAGTGACAGAGTGAGAAATGAGTACTTGACTGGGAACCACTCTTCTTAGCACGGATCTAGCAAACTTTGTTTAAAAATTTGAATATCTGGATTTGGGTTCTTAGTTAATTCGAATGATAGATGCAGACATGCATCCAGTTTTCTGAATGATTTAAAAAAGAAAGAAACTTCTCTAAATACATAATTGAGAATTCATGTAAAGGCCAGGTTTTTGTGGATAAGGATTTCAATGTAGGCAAAAATCTGTTGGCTAGCTCTTACTGTGAAAATACACGGTGCATAAGACATTCTAAATTTTAAGTGGGTGTCAGAACAGCTGTGGATACATGCAAGTATATCATAAATAGAAAATATTCTCGGAGAAAAGTTTTGTGTGGTTCTTATATCTTGTGCACAAAAGTTGTACGGGTAGTGCTTAAATTCAAAAGGTAAGATGACATTCAATTCCACATAGACATTTGTTCCAAATTCCTTTTCTAAATTGTGTGCAGAAAGCACACACACACACACACACACACACACACACACACACACACACACACACACACACTATGACTTCTACCTTACTTTGAAGATTTAAAAATGTGCTGTATGCCATGTGAATGTATGATGATTCACACAAGAAATTCTAATTGATAATTTTAATCTAAGCATAGTAGTTTTCTGTACTGGGATTTGCTGTGTGAACTTGCCTTCATAACCAAGGTAAGAGGATTTTGTCCTAATCTGCTAACATTAGACATATCTAGTCAATTTCTACCTAATTATGATGTGTTTATATTTCAAAAGAAATGAAATTGGCATGGACAAATTTTTTTACAGTAATTGTAACTTCTTTTCAAAGGAACAGATTTCAAAGAGGAAAGAAACAAACCAGAGGCACTTCGAGAAAGATAAAATATTTTATTGTTGTTTTTTGACTTACATGATATAAAAAGGATTATATTTGTGAGAGAAGATACTGGTTCGAAATACCCTCTTGCAATGTATAGTTTTTAGTGATATTGTAGTATAAACTTGTAATCTGAACTTTTACTTTGGAATGTAAAGTAGGAAATAATAGCTATGTCAATGATATCTTGCAGAGTGTCCCCATTTATAATTATTTATATTGTAAATAGCTTTCTGAAGTAAAATTGAAGTTAATGTGCATAAAATGTATTTATTATGTGAGGAATTTTTGGTTTAAAATATAGTTACCAATATGCTGTTTGTGTCTGAGTTATTCATCGAAAGAAAATTCTTTACAGGACAAAAGAGATTTGTCAGGCAGACTGGTGCTCTACAGAAACAACAGCTATTTTAGCTCTGGATTTGGTGGGGTTGGGCAACTCTCAGCAAACACACTATGTACAGAAACACAGGAACACAAAGTAACTATTCCACAAAGGATCTATTTTGTTAGACCCCAGAAAGCCGTTTCTTTTTTTTTTTTTTCTATTTTTTCATTTTTTATTAGATATTTTCTTCATTTACATTTCACATGTTCTCCCGAAAATCCCCTAAACCCTCCCCTATCCGCCATCCTGCTCCCCTACCCACCCCACCCACTCCCCATATTGGCCCTGGCGTTCCCCTGTACTGGGGCATATAAAGTTTGCATGACCAAGGGGCCTCTCTTCCCAATGATGGCCAACTAGGCCATCTTCTTCTATATATGTTGCTAGAGAGATGAGCTCTGGGGGTACTAGTTAGTTCATGATGTTCTTCTGCCTATAGGGTTGAAGACCCCTTCCGCTCCTTGGGTACTTTCTCTAGCTCCTTCCTGGGGAACCCTGTGTTCCATCGAATAGCTGACTTTGAGCATCCACTTCTGTGCTTGCCAGGCACTGGTATAGCCTCCCACGAGACAGCTATATCAGGGCCCTCTCAGCACTATCTTGCTGGCGTATGCAATAGTGTCTATGTTTGGTGGCTGATTATGGGATGGATCCCGGCTGCAGCAGTCTCTGGTTGTACCATCCTTTTGATTCAGCTCCACACTTGATCTCTGTAACTCTTTCAATGTGTGCTTTGTTCTTAATTCTAGGAAGGGGGGAAGTGTCCACATTTTGATCTTCCAGAATGCCGTTTCTTAGTGTGTCCTCAGGATATTTTCATCAGAACTTATTTTTCTTTTCTCTTTTAGTTTTTGTTCATTTCTTTTTGGATTTTTATTGGTTATTTTATTTATTTACATTTCTAATGTTATCCCCCTTCCCAGTTTCCCCTCCACAAGCCTCCATATATTCTGATTGTGACTTCCCCAACTCCTCTCAATTCCTATTTCACCTTACCTCCATCCAGAACCACACATTTTTCTGTCTCTCATTAGAAAAACAAACTGGCATCTAAGGAACAATAATAAAATAAAATAAAATAAACAAACAAGCACAAGAATTGCTCATACATATAGAAACACACATATTCACATACTCAGGAAAGGAATCTCCCTTAGAGAAAACTAAATTTTCATTTGCAAGTGATTATCAATTGTACACTGCTTCTGGGCTAGGGATGGGGCACGTGTCCACTTCTCCTGTAGCTCTAGGATCCCATCTGGTGCTGATCCTTTGCATCAGCAATACTTCTTACTCTGCTTTACTAAGTATAAAATTCAAAGAAAGTACAGGTTCCTTTTTTTAATACCTAAGGGGGGGACCTATACTATTCAGATGATTCAGTATGCTGTCATTCAAAAGAACATGTAAAATCGTGCCTGTATAATTTTGCCTTGGCATTCCAAGCACTTTGAAAATTCAAATCTAGGAGTTAAAAACAGATATTTTTTCCTAGGTAATTCTTGAGCATTTTTCTGATCCTCATGGTTTATCTCCCAAGATATATGATCTGTAATAGCGTGTTCCAGATATTGTTACCAGCCAGTTTCACAAACCTAGACAGTGCTGTTTTACTTCAGTGGGAACAATGTTGCTTGTATTTTGCAAAGGTCACTCTTTTCAAAAACAAAACAAAACAAAAAAACAAAACAAAACAAAAAAAACAAGCTAGACAAAATACCAGAATACCAACACCATCAATATAGTATTTATCAGCAGTGAAATATTTATCAGATATTTTCCAACATTTTATAAAAAATATTTGTTTTATTTTTTTACTGCAATAATAAATTTATATTTGTCTACCCTGTTTTCCAAAATAATTGCACTTCAAAGTTAATCCATAATATTTATTGAATGTTTTGTTAGCCTTCTGCCACAATGACCAACACCTGAGACAGTTTATAAAGAGAAAGTTTCTGCTAATTTTCTCTTGGTTTCAGTTCAGAGTCATTTGGCTCCATTATTATGGGGCCTTGGCAAGGCAGCATCCTGGCTGGAGTTGAGGATGTGCCTTCAAATCATTGCAATACTTTTTCCTAGGCCCCACCTCTTTAATAATAGATTCACATCTCAATAAGGCAGGAGGGTAGGGGACCTGATAAAGTAGAGACCGATATTCTTTCTCACTGTAGAGTATTATAAGCACAAAGGCACTCACATAACACTTTTCTCAATACTTTGAAAAAAATATAAGTTCTTTAAATAATCTTAAAATAAAATATTCCATGTCTTTTCATAGGGCACAGATTGGAACTACTACCTGGGTTTTGGCACTGTTGCCAGGGAAGGTTTTCATATCAAGGCAAATTTCTGTGTACTATAAGAGAGCAACCTTCCTGAATCTTGTCCAGCCCCCTTTCCTCTTACCAGAAGAAATGGCAGATATGACTCTTTGTTTTCATTGCAAATAAATTTATCTTTAAAAAGAGTAATGTTCAGTTATTGAGTATCAAACTTACACAAACTTATACTTAGTGTATTAAATGCTAAACCAAAGCTACATAACTATAGAAGTTAGTGAGAAGATCCTTTCCTACCAGAGAGGCAGACTCTAGTGTTCTCCATTTTATTATTGTAGGAACAGAGATTTGAGTACTTAAGTTGCTCAGTCACAAAGTTTGGAAATGGTGGAGATGAAAATTTGAACTGAGCACATTTGATCTAAAATAATACTGTGGTTTGTTATGCTCTCTGTATGTAATAATAATCATACTACATATACGGAAGGAAAACCTTTTATAAATGATGGTTTCATAAATCAAGTCAGCTAGTCCAAAAAAAAAAAAATCCTCCTCTCTAAATGAAGAGAGTACAAATGAACACTAGCATGCCTGACTATTATGTGGATGCTAAGGATCAAACTCAGGTCTTCATGTTTATATGATGAGCATTTTACCAGCTGAGCCTTCCCCTCAGCATCTATTCTGCAGACAGATCTTAAGAGGCTGCTGCAGGGACCACATTACATGTCCTCTCAGTAGGAATAGCAACAACCTGCATGTTTCCTAGAGGAAGGCTGACCTATGAGCACAGACAGTTCTTATCAAGTGTCTTCAAGCAGTACTGAGCATCTGCTGAGATCAGTCTGTGGCCTCTGTAGTGATCATGGCAGCCAATGGTACTAAGAACCAGGTACTCTTCCAAGCCTATGAACTTCCTGTAGTTCTTGTTTGTCCTTTTTCATAATTATGCCTAATAATTTACTATGTGCTATATTTATAAATTAAATGTGAGTCAGGGTGAAAGGCGTGTAAAACAATTCTGATTTTAGAGTTTGTAAATGATCTCTGCTTTGTTTGCTTGTTTTTGTTTTTTAAGTTTTTAATTTTCCCTCAGATTTCTGTGTAGGGAGTAGTTCCTGGGTATCTTACTTGAGTGCCATCTAAGCAGTTTAAAAGGAATCTTGGTAGTAACTACAGAGCCAAAAGGAACCCTTTTCAGTTTCTGGAGAGGACTATTCTGATAGTTTTGTTTGGTATATATCCTTAAGAACAAATAAACAACAACAAAAGCCCTCAAGCGTCTTATGGGTAAGGTCTCCAGAATTCATGTGGAAATGGGTAATTAGAATCTACAGTGGTTGAATATGCTTGGCCTTAGGAAGTGGCAGTAGTAGGAAGTTTGGCCTTATTGGAGTAGGTGTGGCCTCATTGGAGAAAGTGTGTTACTGTGGGGGTGGGCAATGAGACCCTCCTCCTAACCACATAATAACCAGTCTTCTCCTGTTTGCATTTGGAACAATATGGTGGACTCTCAGCTCCTTCTGTGCCATACCTGCCTGGATACTGCCATACTCCCATCTTGATGATAGTGGCCTGGACCTCTGAACCTGGAAGCTAGCCCCAGTTAAATGTTGTCCTTATAAGAGTTGTCTTGGTCATCTCACTGCAGTAAAACCTTAACGAGGACAGAATCTAATGTGGGAAGAAATAATCCAGACAATAATCAGGTTCACTATTATGTGTGTTTCTACATCTCCTAATTCCCATCTTTTCCCCTATGTTAGTCACAAGCTCCATTAGTTAGGCTAGACAGAGCTTGTTTATGATACCATGCTAAAACATACATATGAACACATATACTTAAAAACTAAGAGGCACAATTTTTTACATTTGCAATTTTGTCATATAATTAAAAGTTTTCCATTGCTAAGAATATTTCATGGTGGGCAAGAAAAGAAGTTTATCCCAGCAGGCTTACTTATATATACTGACTGCAGACATCTGCTGGCCATACCTATTTTTTGTTTAATACCTATATTAGCTATATAATTACCTTTAATGGTTTTCCTACATGAAACTAAATATATAATTAAACTTGATGGTGTTCCTACATGAAACTAAAAATATAACAAGTTCTTACTTTATTTTGCACTATTTGTGTGTGTGTACTCCTGGCTGTGTGTGAGTGTAGGAGCACCTGTGTATACGTGTGTGGAGGTCATAAATCAACACTGAATGTCTTCCTCAATTGTTACTCATTGTATTTTTTGAGTCTAGGTCTCTCACTGGCTAGACTGTCTGGCAGTGAGCCCAGGGATTGCTAGGCACTGCGTGGCTAACTTCTGGATANACTATTTGTGTGTGTGTACTCCTGGCTGTGTGTGAGTGTAGGAGCACCTGTGTATACGTGTGTGGAGGTCATAAATCAACACTGAATGTCTTCCTCAATTGTTACTCATTGTATTTTTTGAGTCTAGGTCTCTCACTGGCTAGACTGTCTGGCAGTGAGCCCAGGGATTGCTAGGCACTGCGTGGCTAACTTCTGGATAAAAGGAGCCCATTTCACATCTTGCTTTTAAAACTAGATTCTAGGGATGCAAATTCTAGTCTTTTTGCTTTTTCAGCAGCCACTCTACTGACTTAGTTATAACATCACCCCTGAAGACGTCTTTTAGTATAAAGCATAGACCTTAGTTTTGGAATTTTTATTTTTTTTTATTATTTTTTTAATTTCACAGACACTGTTAGTATATTACTAAATGTTATCAAAATATAGGATGACATAAATCTAAGGATAAAAAACATAGAAGAGAGTGAAGGTTCCCAAATTCAAGTGCCAGTAAATATCTTCAATAAAATTAAAGAAGAAAACTTCCCTGACCTAAAGAAAGATGCCCATGAATATACAAGAAGCCTAGAAAACTCCAAATAGAGTGGACCAGAAAAGAAATTCCTCCCAACACATAATAATCAAAACACCAAATGCACAAAACAAAGAATATTAAAAGCAGTAAGAGAAAAAGGTCAAGTAACATATAAAGGGATACCTATCAGAATTATATAAGACTTCTTACCAAAGACTATGAAAGCCAGAAAATCTTGGGCAGCTGTCATACAGACCCTAAGAGAATACAAATGCCAGCCCAGGATACTATACCCAGCAACACTCTAAATTACAATAGATGAAGAAATGAAAATATTCCATGACAAAACCAAATTTACACAATATCTTTCTACAAATCCAGGCATACAAAGGATTATAGATGGAAAACTCTAACACAAGGAGGGAAACTACACCCTAGAAAAATCAAGAAAGTAATCTTTCAACAAACCCAAAAGAAGATAGCCACACAAACATAATTTCACTTCTAACAGTGAAAAAAACAAGAAGTAACAATCACTTTTCCCTAATATCCCTTAACATCAATGGACTCAAGTTCCCAATAAAAAATGACATAGACTTACAGACTGCATATGTAAAAAGGACCCAACATTTTGCTGCATACAGGAAACTCACCACAGTGACAAAGACAGACACTATCTCAGAGTAAAAGGCTGAAAACAAAATTCAAACAAATAGTCCCAAGAAACAAGCTGGAGCAGCTATTCTAATACTGAATAAAATTGACTTTCAACAAAAAGTTATCAAAAAAGATAAGGAAGGACACTTCATACTCATCAAAGGAAAAATCTACCACAATGAACTCTTAATTCTGAACATCTATGTTCCAAATGTAAGGGCACCCACATTCATAAGAAAACTTTACTAAAGCTCAAAGCACACATTGTACCTCACAAAATAATAGTGGGAGACTTCAACACCATATGCTCATGGATGGACAGATCATGGAAACAGAAACTAAACAGAGACACAGTGAAACTAACAGAAGTGATAAAACAAATGGATTTAACAGATATCTATAGGTCATTTCATCCTAAAACAAAAGAATATACCTTCTTCTAAGCACCTCATGGTACCTTCCCCCAAACTGATCATATAATCAGTCACAAAACAGGCCTCAATAGATACAAGAAGATTGAAATAATCCCATGCATCTTATCAGATCACCAGGAACTAAGGTTTGTTTTCAATAACAACATAAACAATAGAAAGCCGGCATACACATAGAAGCTGAACAACACTCTACTCAATGATAACTTGGCTAAGGAAGAAATAAAAAAATAAATTAAAGACTTTTGATAATTCAATGAAAATGAAGGCACAGCATACCAAAATTATGGGACACAATGAAAGCAGTGCTAATAGGAAAACTCACAGCTCTGAGCACCTCCAAAAAAGAAATGGAGAAAGCCTACACTAGCAGCTTGACAGCACATCTGAAAGCTATAGAACAAAAAGAAGCAAATATATCCAAGGGGAGTAGAGGTCAGGAAATAAACTCAGGGATGAAATCAACCAAGTAGAAACAAAAAGAACTATACAAAGAATCAACCAAACCAGAAGCTGGTTCTTTGAGAAAATCAACAAGATAGACAAACCTTTAGCCAGACTAACCAGAGGGCACAGAGACAGTATCCAAATTAACGAAGTCAGAAATGAAAAGGGAGACATAACAACAGAAACCATAGAAATCCAAAAACATCATCAAATCATACTACAAAAGCCTATACTCAACACAACTGGAAAATGTGGATGAAATGGACAATTTTCTAAACAGATACCAGGTATTAAAGTTAAATCTGGAATCAGATAAGCCATGTAAACAGTCCTATAACCCCTAGAGAGATAGAAGGAGTCATTAAAAGTCTCTCAACCAAAAAAAAAAAAAAAAAAAATCCCAGGAATAAATGGGTTTAGTATAGAATTCTATCAGACCTTCAAAGAAGACCTAATACCAATACTTCAAACTATTCCACAAACAGAGGAAACACTACCCAATGCAGTCTATGAAGCCACAATTAAGCTGGTACCTAAACCACAAAAGACCCAACAAAGAAAGAGAACTTCAGGCCAATTTCACTTATGGACATGGATACAAAAATACTCAATAAAATCGTCACAAACCAAGAACACATCAAAACTATCATCCATCATGACTAAGTAGGCTTCATCCCAGGGATGCAGGAATGTCTTAATATATGGAAATCTATCAACATAATACACTATATAAACAAACTCAAAGGCAGCAACCACAGGATCATCTCTTTAGATGCTGAGGAAGCATTTGACAAAATCCAACACCTCTTCATGATAAAAGTCTTGGAAAGTTCAGTAACTCAAGGCACATACCTAAACATAATAAAAGCAATGAACAACAAATCAGTAGCCAACATCAAACTAAGTCAAGAGAAATTTGAAGCAATCCCACTAAAATCAGGGACTATACAAGGCTGCCCACTCTCTCACTACCTATTCAATACAGTAAAGTCCTAGACAGAGCAATTCGACAACAATCGGAGGTCAAGGGGATACAAATTGGAAATGAAGAAGTCAAAATATCACTATTTGCAGATTATATGATAGTATATATAAGTGACCCTAAAAATTCCACCAGAGAACTCCTAAACCTGATAAACACCTTCAATGCAATAGCTGGTGATAAAATCAACTCAAACTAATCAGTGGCCTTTCTCTACACAAAGGATAAACAGGAAGAGAAAGAAATTAGGGAAACAACACCCTTCACAATAGTCACAAATAATATAAAATAACTTGTTGTGACTTTAAATAAGGAAGTTAAAGATCTATATGATTAGAACTTCAAGTCTCTGAAGAAAGAAATTGAAGAAGATCTCAGAAGATGGAAAGATCTCTCATGCTCATGGATTGGCAGAATCAATATAGTCAAAATGTCTATCCTGCCGAAAGCAATCTACAGATTCTATGCAATCCTCATCAAAATTCCAACTCAAATTTTCACTGAGATAGAAAGGGCAATTTGAAAATTCATCTGGAATAACAACAACAACAAAAAACCTAGGAGAGCAAAAACTATTCTCAACAATAAAAGAACCTCTGCTGTAGGGGTCTGCGACCCTATAGATGGAACAACAATATGAACTAATCAGAACCCCCAGAGCTCATGTCTCTAGCTGCATATGTATTAGAAGATGGCCTAGTTGGCCATTATTCGGGAGGAAAGGCCCCTGGTCTAGCAATGTTTATATGCCCCAGTACAGGGGAATGCCAGGACCAAATAGTGGGAGGGGGAGGGTAGGGGAGCAGGGCGGGGGGGGTATTGGGGACTTTTGGGATAACACTTGAAATGTAAATGAAGAATTTCTCTAATAAAAAAAAGATATACCAGTTAATTGACATTAGTGAAAGTCAAATAGTAAAAAAAAAAAGAACCTCTGGTGGAATCACCATGCCTGACCTCAAGCTGTACTACTGAGCAATTGTGATAAAAAACTGCATGGTACTGGTACATCAACAGACATATAGACCAATGGAATAGAATTGAAGACCCCAAAATGAACCAACACACCTTTAATCACCATATCTTTGACAAGGGAGCTAAAACTTTCCAGTGGAAAAAAGACAGCATTTTCAACAAATGGTGCTGGCACAACTGCCGGTCAACAGGTAGAAGAATGTGAATTGATCCATTCTTATCTCCTTGTACAAAGCTCAAGTCTAAGTAGATCAAAGAATTCCACATAAAACCAGAGACACTGAAATTTATAAAACCCTCGAAGATATGGGCACAGGGGAAAAATTCCTAAACAGAACAGCAATGGCCTGTGCTGTAAGATCAAGAATTGACAAATGGGACCTCATAAAATTGCAAAGCTTCTGTAAGTCAAAAGACACTGTCAATAAGACAAAAAGGCCACCAACAGATTGGGAAAAGATTTTTACCAACCCTAAATCTGATAGGGGACTAAAATCCATTATATACAGAGAGCTCAAGAAGCTGAACTCCAGAAATTCAAAGAACCCCATTAAAATTTGGGGTACGGAGCTAAACAAAGAATTCTCAACTGAGGAATACCGAAGAGCTGAGAAGCACTTGAAAAAATGTTCACCATCATTAATCATCAGGGAAATGCAAATCAAAACAACCTTGAGATTCCACCTCACAACAGTCAGAATGGGTAGGATCAAAAATTTAGGTGACAGCATATGCTGGTGAGGATGTGAAGAAAGAGGAACACTCCTCCATTGCTGGTAGGATTGTAAGCTGGTACGACCAGTCTTTAAATCAGTCTGGTGGTTCCTCATAAAGTAGACATAATACTACTGGTAGATTCAGCAGTACCTCTCCTGAGCAAATACCCAGAAGATGTACCAACTGGTAACAAGGACACATGGTTCACTATGTTCATAGCAGCCTTATTTATAATAGCCAGAAGCTGGAAAGAACCCAGATGTTCCTCAACGGAAGAATGGATACAGAAAATGTGGTACATTTACACAATGGAGTACTACTCAGCTATTAAAAACAATGAATTTATGAAGTTCTTGGGCAAATGGATGTTTCTGGAGGATATCATTCTGAGTGAGGTAACCCAATCACAAAAGAAGTCACTTGATATGCACTCACTGATAAGTGGATATTAACCCAGAAACCTAGAATACCCACGATACAACTTCCAAAACACAAGAAAATCAAGAAGGAAGGCCAAGGCGTGGGTACCTCATTCCTCCCTAGAATAGGGAATAAAATATCCATGGAAGGAGTTGCAGAGACAAAGTTTGGAGCTAAGACTAAAGGATGGACCATCCAGAGACTGCCCCACCCTGGGTCCATCCCCTAATCAGCCACCAAACGCAGACACTACTGCATATGCCAGCAAAATTTTGCTGAAAGGACCCTGATATAGCTGTCTCCTGTGAGGCTTTGTCAGTGCCTGGCAAATACAGACATGGATGCTCACTGTCATCTATAGGGTGGAACACAGGATCCCCAATGTAGTAGCTACAGAGAGTACCCAAGAGCTGAAGGGGTCTGCAACTCTATAGATGGAACAACAATATGAACTAATCAGAACCCCCAGTGCTCCTGTCTCTAGCTGCATATGTATTAGAAGATGGCCTAGTCGGCCATTATTGGGAAGAGAGGCCCCTTGGTCTAGCAAACTTTATATGTCCCACTATAGGGGAATGCCAGGACCAAGAAGTGGGAGTGGGTGGGTAGTGGGTTGGGGGGCGGGTATAGGGGACTTTTGGGATAGCATTTGAAATGTAAATCAAAAAAATATCTAATAAAAAATTGAAAAAAAATTTTAAACTTGAAACATCTTTTCCTAAGCTCAAACATTCTTTCTTTGTGACATAAACATGAATATGAATATAAGGAACTTTGGATACACACACACACACACACACACACACACACACACACACACATGCATAAACACAATATATATATTTTTCTACATTTCTGGGTGTAAAGTTTAACTGTATATTTTTCATTACATTGTTAGTTGTAACTCAGTTCCTTGTTGTTTATATTTATATGGACAGGCACGTTATACCTACCATCTAGTCACCAAGGCATCACACCTGATAATGCCAGGAAATTGTAGGTGATAAATTTGTGCCTATATTTGTTCTTGGAAAACCTGAATATCAGTTCCTTACTGAGAAGTCATTTATTACACTTGTTTCTTTATGTGTCAATTGTAGAACATTTTCAAAGGTATTCATAAGATATAGAAAGCATTTACTGCTGGCTCATTTGCTTTAAGTAAAAAAAAAAAAAAGAAAAACAAACAGTTTGAGTTTTCTTTTACCAGAAAATTATTGTTACAAAAGCAAGGAAAGAATTTTTAGAACCTCTGCAATCCTGTGTAATAAAAGTCTGTGAATATGCCTTTTATCACAGCCATTAAATAAGACTTTGTTGGGTAGTTTATAATTACAACTTCAGAAAAAAGTATAGATGTGATGACCAGTAAGAAATACACACACACACACACACACACACACACACACACACACACACACACACATCTTTTCAATGTTTCTTCTTGAATGTCGTTTATATATCATATAAGGGTAAAACCGATGCCGACTTGTCACCAGGTCAGCAACAAGCTTGCAAGTTTTATGACTGTAGTTTAATGTTGACATTATATTTTCCTAAGAGAAAAAAATATTCGTTTGTTCAATCTCAAACCTCCCTCCACTAAACTTAAATATGGACATTTTCCCATATACAGGAGAATAAATTCTATTACTCATGTATGATTCACGCTCAATCAATGCCTCAGTAAAAGCCTCTGGTGTCATCTCATGAAATGGTTTGAGACAGGAATACGAAGCCCAGATGAAGTGAAGATGAGATAGTAGAATTGTGACAGGGCTATTTTTGAAATGATGCTCTTAGGAAAAGCTGCTGATTGAAATCAATACCTCAAGACCTGGAATTTGAAAAGACCATTTCTGAGACCTGAGAGGGTCACTGACTAGAAGTGTCAGTTGATGGTATTCAGACCATGCAATTGCTTTCACCAAGGTGCCCATGTGTTTACTTAAGTGACTTTCGGTAGCTGGTGGCTGAGCATACATTGAGAGAGTCTCTCTGGATTCAGGCTCCAGGGAGGAAGAGACTAGAGAGGGCTTTATCTGTGTTTTAAATCAGTCAGTCCAAGAAGGCTATATTGGAAGAAATGAATTGAACTGGGTTTTCTGTTTCATTTTTTTCTAAAAATAACTGTGAGGGCTATGACAAATATAAATCTTTTAAATATTAAAGAATTAGAATACCATAAACCTTGAAATATTAACTTTGAACCAAATTTCATTTAATAAATTATAATTGATCAGAAAAACATTCATTTGTACAGATCTGTGCTAATGTTTCCCATTTCCTCCAAGGCACATGGAGTAATTTTCTTTTTGTTAAGTGTAAGATTTTGTTTGTGCTGATGTCCTGGGGTGTGGGATAAAGTAAGTGCTATTCATGTAATTTCAGATTGCTCTATATAGAAGATACAAGATAATTATATCAAGTAAGATTTAAGACTATTTTTGTGGGAATAACTGTAGGTTTTAATGATGCTATTAGCCTTTCAATTTTTTTATAGCACCAGATTTAAAAATTTAAATTATAGAGAAATATGATCTGTCCTTTTTGGTACATAATAAATAACAATTACACTCCAGCATCTTCAGTATATCATAGTTATTAGTGTGTTTAAGTTCATGTGAATAAAGTTGAATCTCCTACTCTGAGTGATCTGATCCCAGCACTGACATTCCCACCAACTCATAGGACTTTCCAGACTCACATTCAGGTCCCACTACAGGTGAGTGTCCTGATAGAGGACTGACAGTCCTATTCTCCGTTCCAGATGCTGTCATAGGCTATAGGTCCACATATGTTCCTTAGAACTGTACATTCTGCCAAATTGCATGTCAATTAATCTTTGGAAGCAGAATTAAAGTTTTAAAAATGCCAGATCTCTTTGGACAGCAGAGTGGCTTTTTGGTTGCTCTAGTCATGAGAGACCATGTTTAGAGGGTGAGCTTTGTTGCTATGGTTACCTTTCTAAGAAACCCTGTAGCAGTGAAGTTGTGGCTGAGGTAAGGAAGGGCTGGGTGTTAGGTCTATTGCGATGGTCTTCCAGGTGGCTTTACTATCACCTCTTTGGACCAAAGCAGCTAAGCTGGACTAGAGAACAATTCATAGACATTTACTTTATGAAGTTGACATAAGGATTCTGACTATAAAAGCCTCCAATGTAACTCTTCTTACTAGGTCTTTCTTGTTTGTATGAAAATGAAAAGGAGTTGATGGGTAGATTGGCTGGGAGCCTGACTAAGGGAGCTGTCTTCCATTTCTGCTTTTGGGGCCTTTGAGTTCTGAGAAATTAGTTCACATACCTTAAATACATATGATCTCAAGATCTTCCCCCCCCCCAAGGCCTTTTTCTTTCTTTCTTTTTTTTTTAATTAGATATTTTCTTTATTTACATTTCAAATGCTATCCCGAAAGTTCCCTATATCCTCCCCCTGCCCTGCTCCCCTACCCACCCACTCCCAGTTCTTGGCCCTGGTGTTCCCCTGTACTGGGGCATATAAAGTTTGCAAGACCAAGGGGCCTCTCTTCCCAATGATGGCTGACTAGGCCATCTTTTGCTACATACGCAGCTAGAGACACGAGTTCTGGGGGTACTGGTTAGTTCATGTTGTAATACCACCTATAGGGTTGCAGACCCCTTCAGCTCCTTGGGTACTTTCTCTAGCTCCTCCACTGGGGGCCCTGTGTTCCATCCTATAGATGACTGTGAGCATCCACTTCTATGAAATTCTTGGGCAAATGGATGTATCTGGAGAATATCATCCTTAGTGAGGCAACCCAATCACAAAAGAACTCACATGATATATACTCACTGATAAGTGTATATTAGCCCAGAAACTTGTAATACCCAAGATATAATTTACAAAACTCAAGAAAATCAAATAGAACGAAAACCTAAGTGTGGATAATTCATTCCTCCTTAGAATAGGGAACAAAACACCCATGGAAGGAGTTACAGAGACAAAGTTTGGAGGTAAGATGAAAGGATGGACCATCCAGAGACTACCCCACCCAGGGATCCATCCCATAATCAGCCACCAAACCCTGTCACTATTGCATACGCCAGCAAGATTTTGCTGAACGGACCCTGATATAGCTGTCTGGATCTCAAGATCTTATTTTGTCACCCCAGCAATGAGCCATAGCAAAGCACTTAGAACACAAGAGCATATCCTCAACCTTAATATGGGGGGAAATGTATATCTACCTTGAAGAGCTAATAAAGGATAATAAAAATAATGTCATCAAAACTTGGAAGCGCATTACCTGAGAGGTTATAAGTTCTCACTCAATAAACAACATGTATTGTAATTACTACTTTAATCATTCGAAATATCATTTTGACTTTTTTTTTGGTCTGAATTCTGTAATGTCTATTTCTAGTGTTGTCCTGGAAGTATTGAAATTTGTGGGCTTGTTAGTTAAGGGGGGGGGGGTTAGAGGACACTGCATTTTATTGAAAGCATTCTTTGTAGAAAGGAAAACAACATTGGAATGTATGTGATAGCTTTATTTTTATTGCAGATCTTTAGTGGAATCCCAGCATTATTCAGCATGTTTTATGCTTACAGAATTATTTAGGGGATAATCAAGAATACCATAATACTGTCTTCATAAATGGGGACTGTTTTACAAACTAGGCATAATTAGCAGGAAGATATTCATAGTGTAAGTCTGACATTATTATGACTGCAATATAAATTCTACGAGGTGGAGGAGACCCAGAGAAAGAAGCCTACAGATTTATCATAGCATGATGTATTTGCAATATGATTGTACTTATCTTTTTATTTGCCACAGACAATGTAAATTAGCAACATCTGAAGAAGGATTCAAACAATTTAGCATCTGTGGCTTACTATAAAATATGCTGCTCTGGTGCCCAGAGAGAAAGCAGAAATATACCATTTCGTACTGATACATTTGACCTGGAGTCCCAAAGGAACATGCAAACCTAAACCCTCTGAAGGGGAATGGGGAAATAGCAATTGGGTACAAGATTTGTTTCTTCCAGGCTTCAATGCAAGAGTCCTCTAAAGGACACACTTGTTTTAGCTAAGATGTCACCAGTGAATAAAACCCTTTATAGGGAGTGAATTTTGAAGTAATGATGTTACTAACCTGTCTTCCAACTTCACGTGACTTAATCTCTCTTGCTGAAATCATGAACTTTAAGAGATAGAGACATTTTAAATTGTGTAGGCAAATAGATGAAACTAGAAAATGTAATCCTGAGCAAGGTAATCCAGACTGAAAAGGACATGCATGGTATATGTACTCACTGACAAGTAGATATTAGCCAAAACGCAAAGAATACCCATGATAAAACTCACAGACTATATGAAGTTTAACAAGAATAAAGACCCAAGAGAGGATGCTTCAATCCCACTTAGAAGGGAGAAGAAAATAATCACGGGAGGAAGAGGGAGGAAGGGACCTGGGTGGAAGAGGGGAGGGGGTCAAGTATGGGAGAGAAGCCCAGAGGGCCAGGAGAATGAATGGAAATATGCAGCTGTGGGAGGTAGGGGTGGGGGTGACCCTTTAGAAAACCCCAGAGACCTGGAATGTGAGAGCCTCTCAGGACTTAGTGGGGATGACTTTAGGGGAAATGCCCAACAGTGGAGAGATGAAACTGGACGAGACCACCTCCAGTAGATAGACAGTGGAGGGATGGAGTCAACAACCTACTGACAAAATTTTTCACCCAGAATTGTTCCTGTCTAAAAGAAATGAAGGGACAAAAATGGAGCAGAGACTGAAAGAAAGGCCATCCAGTGACTGGGCCAACATGGGATCCATCCCATGGGCAGGTACCTGGAACGTATATAACAGAGGACTGCCTTGTCTGGCCTCAGTGGGGAGAGGGTGCCCCTAATCCTGTAGAGACTTGATGCCTCAGGGAAGGGGGATGCTATTCCCAGGGGAAATGAGGCAGGGGGATTGAGGCAGCAGTGGGTGGGTTAGGGAGATGGGTGGGTGGGCAGGGGAGCACCCTTTCAGAGGCAAAGCAGAGGGGGGATGTGGGGAAGAACTCTGGGATGGGGGTACCAGGAAGAGGGGCAACATTTGGAATGTAAATAAATAAAATAATTTTATAAAAAAAGAGAAAAATCAATGATCATTTAAGTCCAAGTAAATAGGCAATATTTGGTCAGTGTCTTGAATGGTGCTGGGCATGCTGGATGGACACATTTCCCAGCATATATGAATTCCAGTGTTCAGAACATGGAATTAGTAACCCTGGCAATGGACAAAGGGACAGGGGCCTGGGATACTTATAATATTTGCTCTTCCCTGATACCTTATTATTCCCCTTTGGACTGATGGAGACACTTAAGCTTTAATGCCTTTCAACTCCCAATCCCAGGTTATCTGAGTCATGAGTCAGACTTTTCAACAGCTAATAATGATGTCAGATAATTTGGGGTAAGGCTGTGGGCATAAAGTGCTAGGCTTCTGCCTGAATGCAATGGGAAAACCAAGTCTGGCATAGCAATCCTGGTACAAGAGGCATATGTCAAGAATAAAACGACTATAAGGACAATATTAGCACTGGAGCTGTTAGGGGAATAGTCAGAGAGCTTTTGGGGGAGAGAATGAGGTAGGGGAGATAACTTGAGAAGGTCATGTGTCCTCTTGGAATGTATCCTGATCAGCTGCAGCAAAGAAAAAACACCCAGTATTCAGACATGATGACTTGGGAGCCTAGTGGAAATAATGTGTGTATATGTGTGCCTGATTGAAGTTGCTGCCCACAATTTTCCCATTACCTAGCACGAGAGAAAGTTTAAGAAACAGCTACAGAGTCTCTGCTGCTTAAGAGAGCACATCACTATTTGTCTAATCAGAAGTCTGACTGAGGCTTTACCCCCACTCTCTGATAGTTTCACTGTGGGGGCAGAAGGGCCTCTCCTCTCTGTACCCATTTAGCAACAAACACAGCTGGGTAGTGTTGATCCAATTATAGACACTAATTTGCAAGTGGCTCTAAGCAGACCAGAGGAAGCCCAAGACTTTCTCTTAGCTGGGTGTGTGTTGAATTCAGAAAGTGGAAACATGACATCCCTCTGGCCTCCCAGGCTACCACGAGAGCCTCAGCTTAATGCGGAACTGATTTCTTTCTTTGAGCAATAATAGCAAAGCAAGCACTTCAAAAAGACCAATCCATCTTCTCTCCATAAAACGTTAATACCCTTCAGCGGACTAAAAAAAGAACAAGTTTCTCACCCTTTGCATGGCAAACACCAACTGAGAAAAGTAAAAAGGACAGAGAACATTTGAATATCCCCCTTTGCCATCCATCCGTTATTCATTTATCCCATACTGCAAGAAAGCATATCCTTTCTGCAGCTTGCCTGTGAGCTGGAGTTTTGCTGACACTTAGGGCTGGGGGAAGGGACAGAGTGCTTACTGGAGCAGCCATCCTGCCTTCTCAGCTCCTGAATGCTCATTATACTCTCCCATTAAGTGGAGCAAGACTGGGCATTTGGGAGTGGAGGTGCTGTAATCAAGATTATGTGGGCATGAATCTCTGATGTGATTGTCACACTGTTATCATGTCAGCTTAAGGTTACTTCTCTTCTGTTCTCTGTAGTCTTAACAAACCTGCTCTACAACTCAGGGTTTGTCACTTTCTTTTTTTGTTTGCCATCTCCAAGGAATTTGACTGTCCTTTGGAGAGTAGGAGAAATACAGTCTCAAGACAGACTCTGGCTAAAAAATATTTGAAATAAATTAGAGATTTTCAATATTTGCAATTGATTTTAAGAAACAGAAATAATGATGACATGTTATGCTAATTTCATCAAAGATTAATAGCAGAGGAAGGTACTTCGGTATTTTAATCTAACCCTCTAATAAAAATGATGAATAATTATCAGATGCTTACTGTGTGGAAAACTCTGTGGTGAAGACTTTAAGGCAGTGTTTTCAGCTCCTCACTATGGACCTGTGAATTAAGTTCCACTCTTACTGGAATTGTGCAGACTAAACACACCAGGGAGGTGAGGCTAGATTCTTGCTTGAATTCTCACAATAGTCATTGATGTGGTTGAATTTCCAGAATTGATGATCTGCACCACCATCTTGCAGAAAACAAAGCCTGAGTTTCCTATGCCCACATACCAATCTCTACAAAACTACTACTCTAAATTTCTTCCTGTTCTTCAGTGAGGGAGAGTTGAAAATATTTGTCAGTGACATCAAATAAAGTGAATGATTAATTCTACTAAGAAAAAAATAATTTGTATTGTTTTCTTGTATTATGAGACAGAGTTTTCTATCTTGCCTAGCTTCTTGTTATAAAAATTTGTCTTGCTCTGCATGCTGGTGTACAACTATAATCCAGCACTGGGGAGGCAGAAGAAGAGGTAGAGGCAGATATCATAAGGCCAGCAAGACCATGCCCTAAAAGTCTAAGGGCTGGGTGCTAGGTAGGAGAATAGAACACACACACACACACACACACACACACACACACACACACACACACACACACCCTACAGGGTTTTATCCTTAGTCCTGGAAAAATACATTTGTTTGGAAATTCATAATTAAAATTATTCACAGTGTATATGTGGGGCATATCTGAGAGATGGGAGAGAAAAACAGTTCACACAATGTGCTCATTTTAGAGGGCTTTGAGGAGTGTGGAGTAAGAGACCTGTGCAATGGGTGTCGGAAGGTCTATACAGGCATTCTACCTGTGCCTGTTACTAGGACCTGAAGCTTCAGCTAGTGGGTCACTCATAGGAGCTATTCTAGCAAAAAACCACAGCTTTACCAAACATTTGTCCTTTCTTTCCTTTCCATGGATAAGTCTGATAATGTCCTCAGAAACTAGGGACATGTAGTAGAGACATAATAAATGAAGAAAAATGGCTGGTGAAGGACTTATCTGTTTGTGTTGGGATGTTTTGAGGCCTGTGTTGCTTTGAAAAGGCTGAGCCTGTGAAATGGGACCTCTTTCTAGAATCTCAGCCAGTCTTCTGGTTAACTTTGCAGCAACAGAAAGCTGTCTACTCCTGATCGCATCTAATACTTTGAGGTCATATCCTTCCTTTTACCAACCGTGTGACCAGTTACTTTAAGATTTCTAATAAAAGTACCAAATGCCTCAAATTTCACAAAACAGCACAATTTTCAAACCCTCTGAGTAGAGATCCAAGGCCTGATTAAATGTGTTACAAAATGGTGGCTTTGAAACTTTCTTTAGTAGGCAGAATTAAAGATGTGGACCTACCATCAATCAAAATTCCCATCCACTGGTTCCTTGAACAAATCCACATCCTACTGTGAAAGGGATTTTGCAGATGTAATTACAAGTCAATTGATGCTTACAAGATAGAGAGTTTAGTGGTCTGGACACACTCAGATCACCTCTTTAAAATTACAGTTTCTCTCTAGCTGGTGCCAGAAGAGGAAGGCAGATGTTCAAAGCACAAATGGGTTTTTGTGAGCCATGACTAGTTTGAGAATGGTCAGAGCTGCATACCCAAGAACGAGAAGTTTTTATGAGTGGACAGAATCTACCCTGATAGCCAGAAATATAAACAGGAATTTTAATCTTACAATAACAAGGAATCCATTATATTCATAATGGATTATAGAAGTAAATCATGAGATGAAGCAGACTTCAGTTTTTTGGCCCAGCCATTTAAAGAGTAATTGAGTAATTATTGCATCACTGACAAATTATTACATTACTGACAATGATGTAAATGCACCTCAGATCAAGCTGTGAGAGCCAGGATACCTTAACGGAGACATAGCATCTTAGGGCTTTCTATTTTTTTGTCAGACTTACTTTTTTTAAAATTTTACTGGTAATAAATAAACACATAAATAAATTCACATCATTTACCTTTCTTTCTGAACTCCAGTTGTCAGAGGATATGGGCTGTGTGAATCTGGGTGAGTAGCAGAAATGCCAGAACAGGCCTAGCCATTCTATAGACAAAACACACCCCTCTATGTTTTTAATCCATAGGATTTTTTTTTCTTCATAGGTCATGTTTGTTAATCCTACTGAAAATCATTATTTATCTCTTAAGTAAAAATATACTTGCTACCATGCCATTCATTTTAAGGAATTTTAAGTAATATGACTGTTATATGGCTCTTCTAGAACTATCTTTAAAATAGAAAAAGGTGGGTTTTTGTTTTTTTTTTGAAAAGCTAACTTAGAAACAAAAGGATATGAAAACTCTGGAACCCATACTTATAGAAAGAGTTGGCAGGGACATATGTTTTCCTTTGTAACACAAATGTGTCAAAAGACCAAATATCTGCAAAAATCAACTACAGAGAAAACCATGTGAGTTAATGCATATCAAACCATTCAGTCATGAGAAAAATTTGGAGAAGCCAGCAGAAGGTCTGTCCAGATTTATTCTCTGCTGTGGTGATTAAACCCCAGATGCTGTGCCAGCTTCCTGTGTGGAGCCCCACCCCCACCCGAATGGAGACACTCCTGGGATATGTGTGCATGGGGAGAGGGGCCAGTTCAGCTTCACTGTTTGAAAGCTTCACACAGCCTGCTTAGAATGCTAATGGGTTATGTTATCTGCTGGGACAGAAGGTACATTTTTTTTTCCCTGCAAACCATTAGATCCTCTCTTCTTCCATGATAGTTAATATTCACATCTTAACAAATATATGCCACAATCCATGGGAATATAAGAAAGGCATAAGAAGAAATGCTGGTCAAGTTAAAAGTAGTAAGATGGTAATGTGGCAGAAGGTAACTTAAGAACCTGTAGGGGCAGAGAGAGTGGAGTGTGGGTGTAATCTATGTAGGCCTGCAAATGGAGTTCCTAACACCTAATGGCATTTGCTTAATGATATGGTAATGTCAATATTAGCTGTGGTTTAGACTTCTGTCATAATATGTTAATTTATATATAGAACACATATTGCAAACAGTGGAAACTGTTTTTTCATATGACAGACTGTCAAAGGGAATTGTGTTAACTAGCAATTTCACACATCTTCAACTAAATGATAAATGGTGCTAAATGATGTTGTGCCTGCCACAGAATGAGATCCTCAGAGGCCTCCCACACCACTAAGGGAAAGAAAAATGTAATAACTTTAATAAACATAATACATGCATGTGAAGAAGGCTTGAAATAGTTTGTGCCAACTCATGTTTAAGAAAGATATGCACTCACATATTTGAAAACTTGTAACATATAGCATACATAATTAACAGAGCATTTTAATAGCCGTGACTAATTTGTTAATTTTATTTCTAATAAGGCTATAAAGAACTTGTACTCAATGAACTCTTGAATTTCTGAGTAGAACTTATCTTTAAGTAGAACTTTTTGGTAAAGTTAGCTATGCTGTCTGGGGAGGATGTCAAGACTCCTTTGCTGACTTCAGAGAGAAAAAAAAAACGTTTAGGGTTTCCCACTGTGCATTCTCCTCCCTCAAATTCCAGGCAGCCTCTTCCCACAGAAAGCCCCATGATAACTGCATTCAGATTTCTTCTCTACCAAATGCTTATGTCCATCCCTCCAGGACTTCTTTTGCCTCTGTTTTCTGTCCCGGGTTATCCTCATCTCTGAACCTTGTTTCACATCTGTTCACATGTTTGTTACCTTTGCAGTTCCATTCAGAGTGGGCTCCAGAGCTAAGAGAAATCTCACCTCTTTGGAAATTGTATGTGCAATTTGATAGCATCTTGAGGCCTTACCACATCACGGGGAAGTGTGTCTTGAAATAACAACAGTGAGTTTGAAAGGTCCAGGGTAGCTCACTAATGCCACCTTGGAATTAAGGGAACTTCTAAGACTTCGAGGGAAATGGTAAGAGGTCAGTGCTGAAATCCTGGTGCCTCTCAGAGCTGATCGGTATACCTAACACTTCTCTAACTATAGAACCTTAGTTGGGGAAACCTCTGGGTTCTATACTTACATCAGACCTGGAACTATGCCACCATCTGAACACAACTGAAGCGTTTTATTTTTCAAGACAATTTTATATCACTTCCAGATTTTTAAAACTTTTTCCATTTTACTGAATTCTTGGTTCACTTTGTTGGCAGATCAAACACAGCTCTTAAGTGCACATATTTTAAAATTAACTGTTCTCTAACTTCAGTGAGCAAAACCTGGTTGGAGAGCTTTTTCCTCTAACAAAAACTCTTTTAATTCTTTTTCAACTTACGTAAACGAAAGAAGAATTTAATTCCTAGGGCCTGGGTATTAAGTGTGTCTCTTGGATGGTGCAAAACATGTATGGCTGGCTGCCTTTAGGAGCTGTAATTTTTTGTTTTGAATTGTTGGTGAATTTTGTGTTTTGTAGCTTTTGTTGGCACATCGATTTAAGTTACAGGGTGTGTGTGTATGTGTGTGTGTGTGTGTGTGTGTGTGTGTGTGTGTGTGTGTGTACCAGGGCAAGACGTTAAGACATTGGGTATTTTCCTTAATCATTCTCTGCTATTTTGCCTGGAGATAGGGACTTTTACTAAAATAAAGCTCCCATTTCATCTAGATTTAGTTGGCCAATCAGCTGTAGGAATCTGCCTGTCTCCATCCCCATGGATGCTGGAGTTGTCGGCACATGCAACCGGTCTTGGCTTTTCACCTCGGTGATGAGAAGTCAAAATTTATGTCTTTACTGGTTAAAGTGCAAATAAGCACTCTTTCTTAGTGAGCCAGCTCTCCAGTCCCTTAAGTTGCATTTTTAACGTTTAAAATATTTACATTATCTCACCAGGAAAGCATGGAATAACCCAACTCCTTTGAGTTGCTCAGCCATATCGTGAGGGTTGCTATGCTTCCCTGCTCTGCTTTGAGAGGGAGTCAGCAGAGCACGCAATATTTCTGGAACAGCTACAAAAAGTCAGGTATTATGGGTAGATCCTTTTTTAAAAATTTTATTAGATATTTTCTTTATTTACATTTCAAATGCTATCCTGAAAGTTGGATAGATCCTTTTAAAATGTGGATTCGTGAAGTCAGAAGATAAGATGGTGGAGCAGAGCAACCTGCTCAGCAGAGAATGGCAAAACTGGAGGTGTGTCTGTACAGGTTGCGGGAGGCTACAGTAAAGAACATGGAATAGAGAAAGTCCTTGGCCCTTTGCTCAAGCCAGCCTAACATGGAGCTGCTACTGCCTCACCCTGCTGGGAGGAGAAGGAGGGGCTGCAGCGCTGCTAGCAGGCTGCAAGGACAGTTTGGGGGCAGCAGGCAATGAGGGCATGCCATAAGGTTTGTGGTATCCTGGAGCTTTCACAGATCCTGCGCACCCCCCCTCCCTTGGAAGATCACCCTAACTCTGGATATCCCCAACAGCAGGATATCAGAGATGATGAGTCTTGGTACAGTATTTGTGGAAGATCACCTTAACTCTGGATATCCCCAACAGCAGGATATCAGAGATGATGAGTCTTGGTACAGTATTTGTGGTGCTTCAGAAAGCAGAAAACTTGAACCAGACCAATTGACTCCTTGCAAGGAGTATTTGCGTGTACAGATGTTTGGGAAATAATATTCTATGTGACACACTGTAGTTTCCAATGCCACTTTGATGAACAACCATGTGACAGAGAGGCACTTGTGCCATGATAGTGGAACTAGAGACCCAACAGTGGTGACTGGTATGGAAGGCTTCAGTGGACAGATGAAGATGTCATTGTTGCATAAGGCTGGCAAGGTGGTCTGCAGCAACCTGGATCTTTAACAGGCTTTGTTCCCGAACATGCTGCCAAATGCACTATTGCTCAGTTCTGCGCAGGATGTCAGAGATGGATAATTTCCTGGCATTGGCTTCCTTGAAAGACCTCTATGGTCCATGCTACCTATGGAGACCATCTTGGTATCATGAACCATGCCACCGACAGAGGACCTGCTGGTGTCTACAGTCTGTGCTGATGCTCCAGGCTGTGCTTGTGCCTGGGGTCTACACAGATGTCTGTGGTCTGTGTTACCACCGAAGACCATGTGCATCATCTGTGCTGCTGTCTGAAGCCATGTTGATGTCTTTAGTTCATGTATCCCTTGAAGATAGCATTGATGTTCATGGTCTGTGCTTCTGCAGGAGGGCATGTTGATATCTGTGACCTGTGCTACCACTGAAAGCCATGAAGGTGTCTGTAATCTGTGCTGTGGATATGGACTATGTAGACATATGTGGTCTGTACTGCCACTAGAGACCATCCTGGCATCCAACGTCCATGCCAGAGGCCAGATGTTCATGGTCCATGCTGTCATCAGGAACAACATAGAATCGATGCTGCCTCTGATGACTGTAGCCTGATAGTTGAGATTGAGAGACATAGAAGACTTCTGTGACAAGCTTATCCCCCTAAACAAAACAGTGTAGACATAAAGACATTGAAGAGAACTCTTCAAAATTGTGATAGAGATGCTGAAACTGTAACTCTTCACAGATGGTGGCATCTNAACAACAGTTATTTGTCTAAGCAGCAAAAAAATATGATATTTCTACTTTAGTTGTACAAATCTAGAATTTGTCTAATTTTATAATTTTATTAGAAGCTTAATAGATGATAGCTGATTAAATTCATTTATCTCTAATGTTGTTTTGTGAGGACCATTGCAGATTTCTCTGTTTTTAGAGCCCTTGTGTTGTAGACAAGGGCTGAGCCACAAGAACAGGAATAAATAAGTAGTGGGGATGTTAATGAATGAAAGATCAAAAAGAGAAAGCTCCCAGATGATACAGAGAGGTTCCAAGAAAACTTTGCCATCTCAGAGTGGAATTCTAAGGGTTATAAATATTTACAGGTAGAGAAATGGGTTGGTTATACATAATAGCGAGGTTAAAAAAAAACCCTGGGAGTTTCTCAATAGGATAAGGATCTGCATGAAGTCATAGTCATTTACAAATCACTGTGTGCAATATCTAATATACATAGGAATAAAGAAATACAATGTAGGGGTGTAGTTGTAGAATTTAAATTGGTCCACATGCCAGAATTTTTGTTGATACAATTCTACTGGGTGAATGGGTGATGGCATTTCATGTTTAGGTGCCTTTTCCCTGTCTGTATATTGTCAGAATCTGAATGTTATCTGTCTCAGTGCTATGCATTCTGTGAAGAATATTTAAAATACTTTGCACCAGCACATGTTTGAGAAAAAACTTGCTTAATTTTCTGATAGAAATTGAAATTGAAGCTCAGAGGTAAATAATTTCTACTTTGGTCCATCCTAGCATTACATCCCTGAATAAGAAAAAACCACCACACCATGCAGGAAATTCAAAGGCTTCTGGAAACTCCATGCCAGATCTGAGGAGCAACTAACTATGTTCTTGTATCACAGCACAGACCCACACTGAGCCACCTGGACAACCTTGACTGAGCCACAGTGAAATTTCCTAGGGGTGTTGCTTAGAACTGTTGCTTTTTAGGAACATTAATGGTATAACAAATTAATCAGTTAATATGGGAGCTCCATACACAAATATGATGTGAAATGTTCAATTTAAGCAGAGTTAATGGCGAGACTTTTTAGAAGAGATTTTATACAAAGACACAGTGTGGTCTTGTAGAGGAGGGGTATGGTTAGAGTCATTTCTAAGAGAAATGATGGTAGAATCCTTTCTATAGCAAACATTTTCTAGGCTAGTGTCCTATAGAACATTGTATGAGTGTATTATCTTAAATGATATCTGGGGAAGGTTGACATTTTCTGGTGTCCAAGGTTTCCTCTGTTCTCAAGTGTATATGAGGTCAAAAGCCCTCAGAATAAGCAGGTTTTAAAATATTTTTGTTGTTGTCTTTGGCAGAGGAATAATTGTACTGTCATTGAAAAGACATTACTTTTCTGTTAACATCATTTCCGAGATAAAACTCTGTATGGCTTTTCTCATACTGAGCCATTGTCTACTTCTCTGTGACAGGATATTGTCCAGTACAATTCAATGTTGATATGGTCTACCTAGACTTAGTGTCAGGTCACATAGCTCAAAGAGCTCCATCTTACAAGACTGCTTTCACTTCAGCCACCAAACATAAGTCCTTAGGCTGCCATTCAAACTTCTGATCAATTGCTATACTAAGAGTTCCCACTTTAAATTCTATTAGATGCTAGAGTGACTCATGGAACTCAGATACTTTATTTCCATTTAAAATTTATTACAGAGGATACAACTCACATACAGCCAAATAGACAAAATGTATAGGTCAAGGTATAGTAGAAAGTTTTCTGGTCTTTCCCAGTTCCCCAGTGTGTTTACTCATCAAATCTTATTCATGAACCAAGAAATTTTAGTTTGATCTCAGTTTCCCTTCTTCTGACTGGAGTGTGATGAGTGTTTTTGAAAGCTCCTATACTCTAAAGACTTGATCTTCTTGCTGACCAAACCAGTCTCAAACATAGTCCATCTAGGGTCTATAAGAGAAATCTCAGGCCTGATTGATTGAAGGGGCTCAGAATGAATCAGAAAAAATACTGCACCATACAGGAAATTCAAAGGCTCCCAGAAGCTCCATGTCAGATCTGAGGAGCAACTATCCATGTTCTTGTGTCACAGTACAGATACAAAGCTGACTGCATTTTAAAATTCCTCAGAGTGCTTTATTTCTCTTTGGTCTTTGCTATGGGGCAAGTTGTTATTAGTTATAATGGTTTAACTGAATTATTGAAAAATCAGTGATACATATTTTTCACCCATTTAATAATTTTAGCTAGAATAATGTATTCTTCTGCTAGGAATATTCTCTTTTGAAACATTTATCTGAATGTAATAAAGTTGTTACTGAATTGTTTCCATTAATGTAGAAGTCACAAAAGATTGCCCTATTCAGTTGCAAATTTCTTTTGCATTTAGTGAAATACCACTTACACTTTTGCTCATGAGAAGGTACCATATCATTATTGCCAGAATTCAAGACAATAACAATAGAATGTGATGCAAAAAGGGTCATTTTAAGAGCTTGTTATTCTTTCATCATTAATAGGATTGAGGCTGTTGGTATGAAAACAATCTGGGTAGAGTTAAGATGCTTTAGATTATGTGGGTACTTGTACTCATAATGCATATAACATATGCATTGCATTTTAATTTATGGGCTTAGGGGAACAGTGATTAAGTAGGAGAGAGAAGAGCTTTTTAAACACCTTCTGGAAAGTGATTTCTATTCTTTGCTGTCACATCTCCAATTATTCTTTCTCTTCGAATCCTTAAATCCTTACCTTCTTTCTTTGAGTTTTCCTGGTACAGGTGGCTGCCATTTGTAGAGCTATCAATTTTGCTGCTCCCTTTAAGGCAGCTATTATTTATGTTAGTTCCTGCTTATTCTTCTTTCGATTCATTTAGACAAGAATAGCTACAAAACATTTTAAACAGCTTGATAAAAAAAGGTTAACTTTAGGGATCACATGTGCCCATGTCTGTCCAGTTCAGCTCTCAGGGATTGACTTTAAAACACTTTTAATTTGAGCCACTCCTTCAGATGCCAGGAATGTGGGGTACTGTGTCCTTGCACCAAAGCTATACCACAGAGTGGTCAGAAACACAAGCTCTGTCATAGAAAAGTCTTTCAGCTTCAAAGAGAACATGGAGCTCAGAATTGTTTTGCTTCTCTTCATTGCTGTTGCTATTCTACCATTTCCCAATCATTTCGTTTAAAGTCTGTATGTTAGAATTAATGGCAGGTTTTGCAGTCTGTTAAACCATAAATTACCACTCCTTGTCTTGGTTCTGAAAGAGATTACTTACCCATTCACAATTTTTCCATGGGATGTTCTCCAGATGTGTGCCATTTGAGACTCCTGACTTCTTTTTCCAGTGGATGAAGCTGACCCCTTGTTGAGGAAACAAAGAACTGGAGAATATATACATCAATGTTCAAGCATGCAGGTCCTTAGCACTGTTAAGATGCCACCACACTTGGGGTCCATTTGCGTTCACTAACAATGCCCCCACTGTGGCAAGCAAGTGCATGGCTGGTCTAACCCTCCTGTATAATTTTATGCTAATCCTTCAATTGTTCAAGGAGTCTTTAACAATTCCCTGTCTTTTTCTGTCTTTTGAGGCATCAAATAATGTTACAATTTGGAAACTCCATAGATGTAGACAATTGTGTCTTTACACAATTCTGGACTATTAGGTTGCTAATATGTTATATTTTAAGGATATGGTCCTTTCCAGTCCATTCTGGTCTGCTGTAGGGATTTTCAGTTTCAAAGTGGTCCAAAGTAGATGACCATTAATACAATGTTACCTCTAATCCAATTTCCCATAATCTCAAACTATGCAAAGGCAAATGTTTGAACCTGTGGCTGAACTCACTGTTTTGAATACCAAATCAAGAGCCTTAATATATTATCTTAACTATTTTAGCAGAAGACTGATTGTTTGCAAAATATCTTTGGGTTGCCATTAGTTTGGGTTTAATCCTCTAGAAATATTCAGCGCTCAGGTCTATTCAAGAGCTCAGAAAACTGGCTCATCGTGGCAGCTCAGCTCAGCCTGTGCGATTGCTTGTGTACTTAGACTCCGTTTATTTTGTTCAGGTTCACGATCAGGCGAGACAGCACTGTCAATTCAAAAGGACATTCTTTTTTCAAACTATTGATCTCCATTGCTCTTGCAAATCCTTTAGTATTGGCTCTCAGGATTACTATAATGCTATAATCATTCTGTTAAGGATTCAGATTTGTGGTGAGCTAAAAGATGGGAACATCAAAGGATTGAAATGCCCTTGAAGCAATCAATTTTTGTTCATCAAATACAAATGCTGGGAAGCTGCTTTTGGCTAATAATTTATAACTGAATTAATGACACATGGCTTTTTTTCTTGGATCATTTTTCTCCTCTTAAATGATCTGATTTTACGTTCTGGGAAGTGAATTTAAATTGCAGAGTGTTTTAAACAAGAATTCTTTGGAGGGTGAAAGCTTGTTTCACTTGCTTTCAAGCTTTAAAGGCAGAAGAAACCCCTTTCTTTTGGGCTCTAAAGGACGTTAAGTCCTTGCATCATATCTCTTCTGCTTTCTCTGGTAACTAAACATGTGATTGCAGTTTGCATGTGGGTAACATTCTTGCCGAAGTTTCCTCCAGCAAAAATTTATGTTAAAATAATGAATGCCCTGGTGTGGTTCAATTGCTTTCATGTAAAATGGTCCAACAAATAAAAGTTTTCTAATAATTCAATAATAAAATAACATTAAAACCAGGTATATGTTTCTCTGCTGCTAAAAATATGACTTAAGAATTTTTGGTAATATAGTTATTAAAAGCACTGAACATTTTAAAGAAATAAAGTCTTTGGAATTATGTTCATTTGCATTCTTCTCTTGGGCTCTTCCATTTCTCTGAGAATGTCAATATTTATATTCTGGTCTATGAGGAAAATCTTCCATTTGGAGGACTGAATATTTCCAGGTGTCCAGGCCTCTTCAAAGCTAATCATTAAGACTAAATAGAAAAGCATTCTAGATGAGATATGAGTATTATTCAACAGCAGAATGGAAAAAAATGTATGAGCTTGACCCTTATGTAAAAGTTTTTATTATTTAGAAACTGAATTGAAGAAAATGAGATCTTATTGAATTGTAAGATACCAAACAGTGATAACATGAACAAAAATTGTGGAAGAGATTAGTTGAAAAGCAGGGTTTTAAAGTGCATCTTAGCAATATTTATTTATAGGTAAAGCCAACTCCCTTAATAACGTCAATATCTATTGAAATATGCTTAATTTTGTCAATAGTTTTGTAGAATGATCAAAGTTTGGCTTCCTTTGTGTGACCTGAGTTACTATTTCACACTAGTAAGACTATATTAAAAACATTCTGATCAAGGATTTTTATCTCATGGTATCTTTTCATCTTTGTGTTTCTACTGCCCAGGGCTGGTTTTGGGATATAGCAAGTTCTCAGAAAAATACTTGTTGTGAGATAAAATGTAGATCTCTGATATTCATCAAAACATGACAAGATTTTGAGTTCAAAGTACTATTTTAGATTTTTCAGGTCACGTGGATTCTAGAAGAAAACTATCCTTACTTGGTCTGGGTTGGTATTAATTTTCTTTGACAATTTGAGATCATGGATATGCAGTTCTAGCTTTGCTATGGACAGGAAGAGAAGTACAGGCTGTAGATGCTCCAGTACATGGTGAGATAATAATTCCAAATTGTGTTTTTGATCTTAAACTATTTTTTTCTTGAAGAGACTGCTTTTAGATTTTCAAAGTTTAGATTTTTATGCTCCTTACATCTTATTCCTCCCTCTCCAGTACTTGCTTGTCACTATCAATTTTTATGTCATTTTAAAGACTGGCTTGGTTTTAAATTTACATTTTCTAGTACACACTCCGTGTTTAGGTGGGGTTAATTTAATACTGATATGCATTCTTTTGATATCTACAATTTACTTTTAATGTTTCATTTTGTTTTACAATATTTATATTGTGCTTGATTTTTATTTGTTTACTTTTCATTACGTTTGACTTTTTGGAAGGTATTACCTCCGGTCAAAGAAACGAACGACTCAAAACTCCACAATAGACGGAATTAGAAACATTTGAGTCTAAATAGATTCTGGGACCGTCTTACAACTAATAGGAAACACAGTAGACAATAAATAGATCGAAGTCGTCAATTATGACAACCACAATCCTTAACTCATGTTCCGGTGAACGAAGTATTTATGAGGACTGTGAAAAAAAAAGCAGGTGTTGAGGGTAACAGAAGGCTTCCTATCTCAGGACAACTCAGTTATCTTTTCGATAGAAACTGTTGGCAGCTAATACACTTACAAGCTTACAACATGGAGATGTGTGTGTGTGTGGGGGGGTGTCAGAGAGACAGAGATACAGAGACAGACATAGACATAGACAGAGAAATAGCAAGACAGAGAGACAGAGACAAACAGAGACAGAGGCAAAGACAGAGACAGGATGAAAGTTAATTAACTTTGTTTGTTGTTTTTGTTGGGACTGGACAAAATCCTAAGTAGCAGCACTTATAGATTACATATTAGAAATTGGCTACAGTATAAAATGGTGTTTTCTTTCTTGTAAAGTAAAATCCATTGGTTCCTGGTTCTTTTTTTCATGTACTTCAAATATGCCTGCAACCCATTGGAACAGAGGAAAAGCATACATGTGAGTCACATATGTTGTAGCTACAGGAAGCCGTTTAATCTTTATCTTTTAACTTTATTGATTTGCCACCATCTAGGAGCAGAGACTTGATGAGAGCGATGTTAAATATGGTTTCACAGAGTGAAGGCGACTTACCCCCAGGAACAATTTTAGAAGATGAAAAATCTCTAGAAAAGAAATTCTCAACCCATAACTATTAGATGTCAAGCTTAACTTTTCAGGTCTTCTGGACCTTGGCATCTGATCCCATGTCCTTGCAAGTATCCTCTAGTTCAGTGCTGCAGTTGGTATTGTTTAAGTCTAAAGTAACTTGAAGAGAACTGAGCAATCTGCTGTATACATGTATGTATATGGTTTAGTACAACAACCTTAATGCACTTGATGTTGCTAATGTTCCTTTATGGCATACACTGGAATTCTGTCCTGAGATTGTTATGTAAGCAGAGTGAAGAAGAGAAGCAAAATGGGAAGTACATTTTTTTTTCTAGTTTGAGATTTCTCTCCTTTTCTGGTAGTTGATATCAGAATTTTATTCAGGAAACTAACAATAGTAGCAAATTTGATTTTTTTTTTTCAACTTTTATTAGATATTTTCTTCATTTACATTTCAAGTGTTATCCAGAAAGTTCCCTATATCCTCCCCCCTCCCGGCCCTGCTACCCTACCCACCCGCTCCCACCCCCTGGCCCCGGCGTTCCCCTGTATTGGGGCATAAAAAGTCTGCATAACCAAGGGGCCTCTCTTCCCACTGATGGCCAANGTACAGCAACAGACAGGTAGATCAATGGAAAAGGATCGAAGACCCAGAAATGAATCCACACACCTATGCTCACCTGATCTTTGACAAGGGAGCTAAAACTATCAAGTGGAAAAAAGACAGCCTTTTCAACAAATGGTGCTGGCACAACTGGCAGCTATCATGTAGAAGACTGGGAATTGATCCATTCTTATCTCCATGTGCAAATTTGATTTTTATAACACTCATTTCTGTGAGAGAGGGAAATGACTTATGCTAAGAAGTTAGTGAAATAACAACACATTTCACCTGACAACATCAGTATATTTATTTTATCTTTCAAGTAGCAAGGGCATGTTCTGAGACCCCAGTGGTGGAGCTTTTCTAGGGTACCAGAGGAAGATAAGGAGCTTGGGAAGGACTTAAGAATCAGTCCACAGTGAATACTGGACATTCTCCATGGCAATAGGGGCGTCTGTATCCCGCTCAGCTCACTGTACTTTTCTACTTTCTCTTTCTGCTTTACTCTTCTTAGAGTATAGCTCTAGGCTCTTAATCAGCTCGTGAGTTAATATCTAAAATGTAATTATGTCTATATTTTTGTTTCTTTGTATATTTCTTTGTTTCCTCCCTCCCACTCAACCTCCCTCTCTTCCTCCCTCCCTCCCTCCCTCCCTCCCTCCTTCCTTTCCTTTTTGTTTTGTTTTCCAAGACAGGATTTTTTTCTACATAGTCTTGGCTGTCCTGGAACTAGCTCTGTTGACCAGGCTTGTCTCCAATTCACACAGCCTGCCTCTGCTCCTCCACCCCCTAACTAGCTCCCTCTTGAGTGCTGGGATTAAAGGTGTGCACCACCACTGCCCAGGGAATGTCTATGTTTTTGGAAAGTTGTGCAAACATTTTGGAAAGCTTATATCTTGTAAGTACCTGAATAGGATGGTAAGTTCCACCATCTAAGATCATATGTCCAAGGAGGAGTAGAAAAAGACAGCAAGAGTTTGCTGAAGGGACCCTGATATAACTGTCTCGTATGAGGCTATGCCAGTGCCTGGCAAATACAGAAGTGGATGCTCACAGTCATCTATATGATGGACAAAAGGCCCCCAGTGGAGAAGCTAGAGAAAGTACCCCAGGAGCTGAAGGGGTCTGCAACCCTATAAGAGGAACAACAATATGAACTAACCAGAACCCCCAGAGATTGTGTCTCTAGCTGCATATGTAGCAGATGATGGTCTAGTCGGCCATCATCGGGTAGAGAGGCCCCTTGGTATTGCAAACTTTATATGCCCCAATACAGGGGAATGCCAGGGCCAAGATGTGGGAGTGGGTGGGTAGGGGAACGGGGCGGGGGAGGTTATAGGGAATTTTCAGGAAATGTAAATTAAGAAAATATCTAATAAAAAATAACAAAAATCAGTTTTGGGATTGGGTTATAAAAAAAAGGACTAAGAAATATGCCTACAAGATAAAGTCAGAGCTCTGCAAGGGTAACGTGTACTCAAGATGTGAAGAGTGAAAAGAAAGAAGGAAGGACTCAGGGAAGGAGCAAAGGTAGCAGGTGTGGGTGACTCTGGGGCTGGGTAGTCAGCTTGCTTCCTGTATGGAGGCCACAGATGTGGAGAAGGAGGATTTTACTTTTAGTAGGAGGGACTTAGCCCAGGATCTCATGAATGTTAGGTAAACACTCTATCATTGATCTGTAGCTCTAATTTAGGAGATATTTAAGACATTTTACTGTACAATATTTACCTAAACTCTCCATGACAGATGTATTTTTTGAATATACCAAATGAAAATTGTGCTTTTAAAATTTATTCACTGGAGAATGGGTTCCCAAACCATCTAGATTATTCAAATAATCATAATACCTTTGAAACTATGGCTTTCTGACTCAAAAGACAGTTCAATATCTACTATATTCTATTTCTGACATGTTACTTTCAAAACTCATGCAGCAGCATACATGTGAGGATCAGAAAGAAAAACTGTAAGCTGAGTCCTCGGAAATATTAGATCATTAGAGTGATCTGGAACATTTCTCAAAATCTACATTGCTGGGATGCATTCTGGAAGTTTCTAACTCAGTAGGTTTGGGGAGAAGCCTGAGATTTTACATCTTTAACATTCTCTCAGGACCTTGAACTATTTTGCTTTGAGAATTGCTCGTTTGGTATTCCTTCTATTTAAGCACAGAAGCCAAGATTTTGAACTGGTTTGTCTGGCTACAGAACCCATTTTCTTCCTATTGGATTCTAATGCCTCTGCATTCTGAGGCAAGAAATTTTAACCTTGATTGTACATTGGAGTCAATAGAAGTGGTTAAGAATGTTTACCCATACTCCAGGGTTTTTTGAAGTTTTTAAGGATCAGCCACGTTAAGGTCAACCTTCACAGTTATAAATAAGAATGCAAAACCAGGTGTGCTGGTGGACACTTGTAATCCTATTTCTGGGAAGGTGGAAGATAGGCAGATCCCTGGGGCTCTTTGGTCAGCTAGCATAGACTAATCAATAAGCTCCAGGCCAGTGAGAAACATTGTCTCAAAAACAAGGTGGGTGGCTCCTGAGGAACGTTACTTATTAGTAACTTCTCACTTCTGGCCTTTACAAACACATGCATGCACACACTGTGCAAGTGCACTCACGCAAAAATGTGTTCCTTCCCTTCAGACACACAAACCATGGAGTGGAATTTAAACGTTTCTGGAGCCTCAAAGTCACCCCCTTGTGAGTGTGTGTGTGTGTGTGTGTGTGTGTGTGTGTGTGTGTGTGTGTCTGTATACACAACTGTTCTAGCTCAAAGCCTAAAGCAGCCAATTTTTAAAAAAATTCCTTGGTGTTCTCATTTGGTTCATTTAGTTAAGGATTATGTTGGTTAATGGCAGTTCTTGCTTTCCTGTGATTTCAGTAGTTCTGGGTAGTTGGCTAGGTTTGTTGAGCTGGTCTTTAGACCAACTGGAGAGCTGTTGGTTACTGCTGGGGTATATGTGTCACTACTACATTCTTGGTGTTATCATGACATGCTGGTCATGTTGTTAATAGTACTATTGTCTATTGGTTGATTCTGTCCTTTGGAAGCTTGCATGATACCTGCTGGTACCTTGAGAACAAGTACTCAGGGAGGAAGCTTTCAGGTCACTTCCAGATCATGGAGCTCTGGGCCCTGTGTCTGAAATACATGGTGCTTTCAGCAACTCAGACCTCCCTTCTATTTCTGGGGTACAATTAAAGACAATTGCAATAGTTGACAATATTTTGGGAGTATCTTGGATAATCTAAACCAACAACTCAAAAGAGGGTTTCTCATGCCTGATATTGGGGTTTTTGTTAGATAGCCTTTGCATGTTGGAGGGAGCATTGTCAGACCAGACAGAATTTTTTTTAATTTAAACTATATATGTATACTTATACATCAACTTGTATTATAGGTATTTCTAGGTTGAAGTGAATAGTATGATTTATTTCTTTTCCAGTCATCCTTACTATCATTTATCTTCCTCTTTTCTTTTGTGTTTATCTCCCTCCCCATCCCTAACTAGGTTCCCTCTTTTTTCATGTCCCCAGTCAGATTATTTTGTGACCTGTTATTCCCTCTACCCTCATAATGGATTCTTTTTACTTGATTCCTAACTACATTCTAAATATTTGTCCTGTCCAAAGATAAATTTAGTCCTTACCCCTTATCAAGAAAACTTTTTTTTTGCAACAGATGGAGACCATTACAAAAAACTACAATCAATCAAAATACAGAGTTGTGGATCCTAACCTCAAATAATATATCTATGACACATGATAAAAACTAAAGTTCAGTAGAGGGGGCAAAAAATTTGTAAAAGCTAGACAAACAGGAAGTTTGCTGTAAGAGTGTGTCTCTGAGGAATATCAGAAGCTATACCCAGAAAATCTTAACAGTGTCACCTCTTAAGCATGAACTAAACAAGAACAAAAGACATGTTAACATGGACAGGGGAAAGGTCAGCCCTAAACAAAGAACTGCAGGCAACCGAGTAATGAAGAGAGCAGAAGAAAATCTTCCCCAGGAAACAACATTCCAGTTGTTTATTCAGCATCAAATAGTCAAACAGTTAGCCCTGAATATATATGTATGTATGTAAGTATATATATATATATATATATATAGATAGATAGATAGATAGATAGATAGATAGATAGATAGATATAGATATAGATATGTCATTATACAGACTGAACAGGTTGTATAGTTAATGAAAAAATGAGGCCATGTATTGATAGAGAGCAAGAGGGATATATGGGTGAGTTTGGAGGGAGAAAAGGGAAATGATATAATGATAATCTCAAAAAATAAAATAAATAATTAATAAATTTTATTGGTATATATTTATTGAATACAGTAATGGGTTATGTAAAAATATATATATATATATATATATATATATATATATATATATATATATATATCTGAGACTGACTCAATTCACTTTATGTGGTGATCTCTAGTTGTGTCTGTGTTTTACAAATGACATATTATTCTTTATGTCTGAAAAAAATTCCAGAGTGTATGTATATTATAGCTTTGTCTTATTATGGTTTATTGTTGCTGTAATAAAACACCCTGTTTACAAACAATTTGGAGGAGGAAAGGGTTTATTCAGCTTATCCTGTAGATCACTGTGGGAAGTCAGAACAGGAACTCAACTCCCAAAGTCAAGAACAGGAACTCAACTCCCACCTGGGGGCAGGAGCTACAGAAGAATGTTGCTTCCTGGCTTGCTCTCTAGCTAGATTTCTTATATAACTCAGCTAGGGCCTGCCCTCCTAGGAGTGGTACTGTCTAAAGTAGATTCGGCCCACACACATCAATTGTCAGTAAAGGTAATTCCTCACAGAGCTATGACACAACATGATCAAGGCAAGTCTTCACTTGAAGCTTCTGCTTCCAGGTGGCCTCAGATTGTGTCAACTTGGCAATAAAAATGAATCAGTTCAATTTTTTTGTTTTCTAATTTTTTACGCCTTTAATCCCAGCACTCGGGAGGCAGAGGCAGGCGGATTTCTGAGTTCGAGGCCAGCCTGGTCTACAATGTGAGTTCCAGGACAGCCAGGGATACACAGAGAAACCCTGTCTCGAAAAACCAAAAAAAAAAAAAAAAAAAAAAAAAATCATAATTATTAAATTGTGACATATTAAGTGAATGTGTGTTTTGTCTGCATGCATGTCTATGTACCATGTACAGGTTGGGTGCCTGAGAATGCCAGAAGAAGTTGTTGGAGCCTATGGAACTGAACTTATAGACAGATGTAAGCCTCCATGTAGGTGTTGGCAACTGAACTCTAGTCTTCTCGAACAGGATTTAATTGCTAAGTCACCTCTCTAGCTCCTGTACAATTTCTTTTACCCTTTCCTCTGGCGATAGACACATAGGCTAGTTCTTTACCTCAGCTGTTATGGATAGTGCTTCAGTAAATACTGATGTACAAGTTTCTCTGTGGTATGTTGACTGTTCTTTGAGTGTTCTGATAACAGGTATGTCTGTCCATTTTTGGTCTTCAAAGAACCTTCACAATGATTTGTATAGTGGCTGAACTAATGTACATTCCTATCAGCAGTAGGTAAGGGTTTCCTATTGTCTGTATCTTAGCCAACATTTATTTTTTTAGTGATTGCCAAGCTACCAGAATTAGATTCTCCCTGTACTTTTTGTCTGTATTTTTCTGATGGTTATGACTGAACATATTTTGATGTGTTCACTTGCAATTTGATGTATTCATATATTGAAAACTATCCTTTTCAGTATCTTTTGAATAATTTGATTTCCTGCTATTTAACATTTTTAAAATTCTTCATTATATTATAGATATTAATTTTCTCTTAGATAGCTAGCTATCTTATTCTATTCTCTACAACATCTCCTCCCTGGAACATAAAACAAAAGGGGGAAATTCCTTAGAACACAGTCCTCTTTTATTTAATCCCATCTGAAATCACTGCTGTTTAAACTTCCACACTTTTGGAAGCAATTCAAACAGTTTTAGATAACATTTGACTAAACCAATCTGTCAGTGGAGTATTACTGTAGGGATAGGCCCTCCAATGCTTAGACTATTCATTCCATCAAATTCATTTCATATAAACAACTTAACAGCACCAATAAACAAACTTCCCTTAGGTTATTCAACTACAACACTGCCAAAAAGAAGATTGAGTTACAGCTAGTCTGATGTCAGAGTTTGGGATTACTGAAAGTGGATGAATAACCTGAAACTGTTAGAAGAGAAAGAAGGGGGGTACACTTTAAAAGGCATGGGTGTGGGTGAGAATTTTCTCAGTAAGATCCTAGTTGACCAGAAAGTCATGACAACAATTGACTAATGGGGCCAAGTGAAGTGAAAAAGGTAAACCTCAGAGGAAACCATCCAGGGAGGAGACAGCCTAGAGAATAGATTAAGATCTTAAAAATGTGTTTATTTTTATGGCTACTCTTTGCTTGTGGTGCTGATTTTTTTCTTTTTGCAAAATTCTGTTCTCTTCTTTGAATACATGGATGTTTTCTTGGAAATGTATGTTTTCTAATAAAAAAGTTTATGTGACTTATAAAATGAGTTTTATTCTATCTCATAAAACAGTAGTATGGCATTCTGAGATTTTGGAAAAAAGCTAAACCCAGACTTTGAGCTACAGGACATGATGCAGTGAGCTGATTTCCATAGACTGTGCACATCTGGAAGGCAAGGTGCCAGAGCACTGGCAGGGAATTTCCTAGGCACACCATTCTTTCCATTTTGTTATTTTCTGACTTCTCCATCACTTTTCTGTTGGTGCTGATGATGTCATAGCTTTATACCTTCTCCTCTATACTTTTCTATACTTATTTCCTTTTCTTTAGCTTCTGGTTCACTAAGGATGACAAAAGGGTTCTGGGTTCATAATGTCAGGTGGAGTACCACCCAGCTGCAGGAGACTTACTTTATAATTCAGCCTGTGGTTTATTTTCAAGGGAAGATTTACACTGGCATAATAAGGGGGAACAGGCCTCTTGAATACAGAAGGGATTTTTTTTTACAATACTTTGTATTAAGCACAGGGACATTATGGCTCTGGGTAGTTTTGTGTTAAGTTGGATAAAACTACCTTTCTTCCAAAGATGGCCCTGCTTCAGTTCCCAGAAGATTAATGATAAAAGAGAACCCCTCCCTAAATTTGAGATAATCTTCGGAATATTAGAAGATTATCTTGGGTTATCTAAATGGGTCCAATATACTCATAATATTTTCTCCAAGAACAAGTTAGGGGAGAATGACAAAGACAGTTATTTAGTGTATTCTCTCATATGCAGAATTTAGATTAAAATTGTACATATGAATATATCTTTATGACTTTGTGTGGATCATTTTTTCAAACTTTTTTTTTATTATATGTTTTATTAGATATGTTCTTTATTTGCATTTCAAATGCTATTCTGAAAGTTCCCTATACCCTCCCCCCACCCTGCTCACCTACCCACCCACTCTCACTTCTTGGCCCTGGCGTTCCCCTGTATTGGGCATATAAAGTTTGCAAGACCTAAGGGCCTCTCTTCCCAATGATGGTCGACTAGGCCCATCTCCTGCTACATATGCAGCTAGAGACATGAACTCTGGGGGTACTGGTTAGTTCATATTGTTGTTCCACCTTCAGTTGCAGACCCCTTCAGCTCCTTGGGTACTTTCTCTAGCTCCTCCATTGGGGGCCTTGTGTTACATCCTATAGATGACTGTGAGCATCTACTTCTGTATTTGCTAGGCACTGGCATAGACTCACACGAGACAACTATATCAGCGTTTTTTCAGCAAAATCTTGCTGGCATATGCAATAGTGTCTGGGTTTGGTGGCTGATTATGGGATGGATCCCCTGGTGGGGTAGTGTCTGGATGGTCCATCCTTTAGTCTTAGCTCCAAACATTTTCTCTGTAACTCCTTCCATGTGTATTTTGTTCCCTAATCCAAGGAGGAATGAAGTATCCACTCCTTGGTCTTCCTTCTTCTTGATTTTCTTGTGTTTTGCAAATTGTATGTTGGGTGTTCTAAGTTTCTGGGCTAATATCCACTTATCAGTGAGTGCATATCAAGTGACTTCTTTTGTGATTGGGTTACTTCACTCAGGATGATATCCTCCAGATACATCCATTTGCCCAAGAATTTAATAAATTCATTGTTTGTAATAGCTGAATAGTACTCCATTGTGTAAATGTACCACATTTTCTGTATCCATTCCACTGTTGAGGGACATCTGGGTTATTTCCAGCTTCTGGTTATTATAAATAAGGCTGCTATGAATATAGTGGAGCATGTGTCCTTATTACCAGTTGGAACATCTTCTGGGTATAAGCCCAGTAGAAGTATTGCTGGATCTTCCAGTAGTACTATGCCCAATTTTCTGAGGAACCGCCAGACTGACTTCCAGAGTAGTTGTACCAGCTTGCAATCCCATCGGCAATGGAGGAGTGTTCCTCTTTCTCCACATCCTCACCAGCATATGCTATCATCTGAGTTTTTGATCTCTAGCCATTCTGATTGGTGTGAGGTGGAATCTCAGGGTTTTTTTGATTTGCATTTCCCTGATGATTAAGGATGTTGAACATTTTTTTTCAAGTGCTTCTCAGCCCTTCGGTATTCCTCCGTTGAGAATTCTTTGATTAGCTCTGTATCCCAGTTTTTAATGGGGTCCCTTATCAGATTTAGGATTAGTAAAAAAAAATTGTTCCCAATTTGTTGGTGGCCTTTTTGTCTTATTAACAGTATCTTTTGCTTTACAGAAGCTTTGCAATTTTGTAAGGTTCCATTTGTTGATTCTTGATCTTACAGCACAGGCCATTGCTGTTCTGTTTAGGAATTTTTCCCCTGTGCTTATATCTTCGAGGGTTTTCCCCACTTTCTCCTCTATAAACTTCAGTGTCTCTGGTTTTATGTGGAGTTCTTTGATCTACTTAGACTTGAGCTTTGTACAAGGAGATAAGAATGGATCAATTTGCATTCTTCTACATGATAACCGCCAGTTTTGCCAGCATCTTTTGATGAAAATGCTGTCTTTTTTCCACTGGATGGTTTTAGCTCCCTTGTCAAAGATCAAGTGACCATAGGTGTGTGGGTTCATTTCTGGGTCTTCCATTCTATTCCATTGGTCAACCTGTCTGTTGTTATACCATACAGTTTTTATCACAATTGCTCTCTCTGTAGTACAGCTTGAGGTCAGACATGGCGATTCCACCAGAGGTTCTTTTATTGTTGAGAAGAGTTTTTGTTATCCTAGGTTTTTTGTTATTCCAGATGAATTTGCAAATTGCCCTTTCTAACTCAGTGAAGAATTGATTTGGAATTTTGATGGGGATTGCATTGAATCTGTAGATTGCTTCCAGCAGGATAGCCATTTTGACTATATTAATCCTGCCAATCCATGAGCATGGGAGATCTTTCCATCTTCTGAGATTTTCTTCAATTTCTTTCTTCAGAGACTTGAAGTTCTTATCATACAGATCTTTCACTTCCTTAGTTAGAGTCACACCCAGGTATTGTATATTATTTGTGACTATTGTGAAGGGTCTTATTTCTCTAATTTCTCATCCTATGTATCCTTTGTGTAGAGAAAGGATACTGATTTGTTTGAGTTAATTTTATATCCAGCTACTGGAAGATGATCATGTAGTTTTTGTGTTTGAGTTTGTTTTTATAGTGGATTACGTTAATGGATTTCTGTATATTAAACCATCCCTGCATCTCTGGGATAAAGCCTACTTGGTTATGATGGATGATCATTTTGATGTGTTCTTGGATTTGGTTTGAGTATTTTTGAGTATTTTTTTGAGTATTTTTGCATTGATATTCATAAGAGAAATTGGTCTGAAGTTCTCTTTCTTTGTTAGATCTTTGTGTGGTTTAGGTATCAGAGTAATTGTGGCTTCATAGAATGAATTCGGTAGAGTACCTTCTGATTCTATTTTGTTGAATAGTTTGAGGAGAGTTTGAATTAGGTCTTTTTTGAAGGTCTGATAGAACTCTGCACTAAACCCATCTGGTCCTGGGCTTTTTTGATTGGGAGACTATTGATGACTGTTCTATTTCTTTAGGGGAATTGGGACTGTTTAGATCGTTAATCTGTTCCTGATTTAACTTTGGTGCCTGTTATCTCTCTAGGAAGTTGTTCATTTCATCCAGGTTTTCCAGTTTTGTTGAGTATTGCCTTTTGTAGTAGGATCTGATGATGTTTTGGATTTCCCCAGGTTCTGTTCTTATGTCTCCTTTTTCATTTTTGATTTTGTTAATTAGAATACTGTCTCTGTGCCCTCTAGTTATTCTGGCTAAGTCTTTTTATATCTTGTTGATTTTCTCAAAGAACCAGTTCCTTGTTTGTTTGATTCTTTAAATAGTTCTTTTTGTTTTCACGTCATTGATTTTGGCCCTAAGTTTGATTATTTACTGCTGTCTACTCCTCTTCTTTGCATCATTTCGTTCTAGAGCTTCTAGGTGTGCTGTCAGACTGCTAGCGTATGCTCTCTCTAGTTTCATTTTGAAGGCACTCAGGGCTATGAGTTTTCCTCTTAGGACTGCCTTCATAGTGTCCTATAAGTTTGGGTATGTTGTAGCTTCATTTTCATTAAGCTCTAAAAAGTCTTCAATTTCTTTCTTTCTTTCATTCTTGACCAAGGTATCATTGAGTATAGTGTTGTTCAGTTTCCAGTGAATGTTGGCTGCGCAGACCCTTTTAGTCTCCTGTCTGCATGGAAAGGGTCTCTGGTGCAGATGGACAAGGAGTTGGTGAATGACAAACAGAGACCACAGGAGACAGTTTGTAGAATCTGAATGTGATTTGTCAAATGGAGCATCACACTTTTATACAGAAGAAAATTGGGAAGTTGGGTGACACACCAGCAAGGTACAATGAGGTTACTGGATTTGAAAGATCCTGAGAAAATGTAACAGGTCTCAAAGACCCTGAAACTGGGAAAGAGATTTCATTATTAATAGAAAGCCTTTACATAGCTAAATATAATAGCCTGAACATTTCTTGAATCTGTGTGCTTGCCCCTACTGTTCTTTGAATGCATGTATTTGCCAACTGATATAGCTCACTGCCAAGTGTTTGAGGTTTGGTTGATGGATTGAGATACAGCTCACCGTCAAGTGTTTGTGGTAGATTTCACTTTGCACCTGTGCACCCGAGCATGAAAATCTTCCGTGTACCCATTTCTTTTGTAGAAAGAATGGATATTGTCAGATCAGAAAAATCCCCTACTCCCTCCTCCTCCTTCTCTCCCCCTCGAGGAACCATAAAAACCGGGTCTAATATCCTGTGACTTGAGTGGAGGTCTCCCTATGGGGGTCCTTTCAGATTCTTACACAAAACAGAGGAATGCAAACACTTAAGGACTGGCAGGAACCAACTGGGATAAAATTCAATGTTAACAACTAGGATAAAAAACAGCTCCACCTAAGCTTATTCCACTTAATCTTAGAAGCCAGGGGCAAGGGCTTCGTGCCCTTGTCATAGTTCCTACTCTAGTCTATTGTATAGTACATCTTCCCCCTAGGCCTTTGTAAATACTTGTATATGGGTGTAACTCAGCTATCTATAGTTCTAAGTATCTACTCTGGTTTCTCCTTAGATCACAAACTTCCTCCTTCCTAGATAATGGTAAATTCCTGTGTTGGTCAGTGATTTAGCAATCCATGCCCATGGTTGGATCAAGGACTGCCTAGAATCTAACTTAGCTATATGTCAAAAAATCAATCTTTAGGAGCACTTGTAATAAAGCAATATTAAGGGAAAACACAGAGATCTGTTTACCAACTAAAGCAAGGACATTGGAGCATTCCTTATACAGGATGCCACGATTTCAGGAGAGTTTCCGGGAACTTTTCGCCTCAGGACAGCGTCCAGATTTTTGGGGCCTGTCTAGCTTGTCACTACTGGAGTGGATGTTGCAGTTGACTTTCTATTATTTATGCTGTTATTGAAGATCAGCCTTAGTCTGTGGTGATCTGATAGGATGCCTGGGACAATTTCCATATTTTTGTATCTGTTGAGGCCTGTTTTGTGATGTTTTATATGGTCAATTTTATTCAATATTAGAATGGCTCTTCCAGCTTGTTTCTTCGGACCATTTGCTTGGAAAATTGTTTTCTAGCCTTTCACTCTGAGGTAGTGTCTGTCTTTTTCCCTGAGGTGGGTTTCCTGTAAGCAGCAAAATGTTGGGTCCTGTTTGTGTAGCCAGTCTATTAGTTTATGTGTTTTTACTGGGGAATTGAGTCCATTGATGTTAAGAGAAATTAAGGAAAAGTAATTGTTGCTTCCTGTTATTTTTGTTGTTAAAGTTGGGATACTGTTCTTGTGGCTGTCTTCTTTTAGGTTTGTTGAAGGATTACTTTCTTGCTTTTTCTAGGGTGTAGTTTCTGTCTTTGTGTTGGTGTTTTCCTGTTATTATCCTTTGAAGGACTGGATTCGTGGAAAGATATTGCGTGAATTTGGTTTTGTCATGGAATACTTTGGTTTCTCCATCTATGGTAATTGAGAGTTTTGCTGGGTACAGTAGCCTGGGCTGGCATTTGTGTTCTCTTAGGGTCTGTATAACATCTGTCTAGGATCTTTTGGCTTTCTTTTTCTTTCTATTTTTTTTCAAACAGATGTAATTTTTATTAGAAAATTGATCAAAATTCCATTTAGCAGGAAACCTTTGAATTCTGTTATATTATCCCAAATGGAACCTAATACATAAATACCAAGGAACTAAGAACATCAGAGTTTCAGTTTCCAAAGAACTGCATGAGTACAATAATTAAGAAAACTAACTTTGCCCCACTGAACTGACAAACACAACTTAAGGTTTCAGTTGTTGAGCAAGCTACCTCCAGGCTCAACAGTGGGTTCTCAAATGCTTCAACCATTTATCATAATTATTTTTAAGCACTTCTAAAATCTAGATGTAGAGTGAACAAAAAGAAATGTGTTTTTCTGAAGATAGATGTTGGTGACAACAGGCTCTCCAATTTGGTCACAGGTCCCATTAGCCAAATGTACTTATATCTTTCATCTGTCATGATTAATTTGATAGAATCCATAAAATAGAATATGTATTGTGTTAACCAGAATCTTTGCAGAGTAAACAACCTGAGGAAGTATAAAAGGCAAACTAAATGCTTACTGTACTTCTTAATTTTAAATTTCATGAACAAAAATACAGAATAGTTGTTTCATGTTGCAAAATATTTGCATTATCTAATGGAACTTGCATTGTATCTTATTAATTGTTTAAGAAGCTCTTCTAATCCAATTCTTATCCTGAACACAAGTTATCAATGAGCAGCTTTACTTTTTTTTTCAATTTTTATTAGATATTTTCTTAATTTACATTTCAAATGCTATCCCGAAAGTTCCCTATACCCTCCCCTATCCCCCGCCTTGCTCCCCTACCCACCCACTCCCACATCTTGGCCAGAGCAGCTTTACTTTAAGAGCATTTTGAAGTAACTGTCTACCCATGATCCTTTTGTAGGGCACACTGTTTCTGTTTAGCTACCTGCTGAGTCTGAATTCCAGTTGTATTGCATAAGGTCTTGTGTGATGAAGATTTACCTGATATATAAAATGTAGAGTCCATTCTAAAGGCATTATCTGGGACTCAGACTTGGTGCATTTATCTTTGATTTCATTTACAACACTTACTGACTTCAGGATCTTCTGGCTTTCATAGTCTCTTGTGAGAAGTCTGGTGTAATTCTAATAGGACTGCCTTCAAATGTTACTTGACGTTTTTCCCTTACTGCTTTTAATAATCTGTCTTTATTTAGTGCATTTGTCGCTCTGATTATTATGTGTTGGGAGGAATTTCTTTTCTGGTCCAGTCTATTTGGAGTTCTGTAGGCTTCTTTTATGTTCATGGGCATCTCTTTCCTTAGGTATGGAAAGTTTTCTTCTATAATTTTGTTGAAGATATTTGCTGGCACTTTAAGTTGNGGGATGAAAAAATATGAGCTAACAATGACAGGAAGTCTCTCAGAAAGTGAAGGACTTAGATTCTCCCCTGACATGGACTTGCTCCCTCATTTAGACCTATGACTGCTGAAGCTATGAGTTAAAATATCTTCAATCATCTGTTACAGAGGCCACAGGAAATTAACAGGTGGGTTTATCTCAGGAGAAAGACCCTGGAGGAACAGGGGTTCTCAGATTCTTTAAGCAGAGTGGTTAGAGCTTCTGTACCCTTCATAGATGCTCCTGGTGCTGTTGTTTCAAGTTGTTTGGTTCTCTGTATTTGAGGTTGATAGGTACAGCCATGTCTTAGAAAGGAGGAGGTTTATACCAGCTAAGACCTAGGCCATATTAAGGCCTAAAGAACTGTTATCTGTCTAGCTGGCCATTTTGTATTGTTACTAATGTCATAAAGAAACTTTCTCATATACTGTTACTATTATGTTTTATGCTTTGGTGTTTTTTTTTTTATAAAGATTTATTTTATTTATTATATGTGAGTACACTGTAGCTGTCTTCAGACACTCCAGAAGAGGGAGCCAGATCTCGTTACGGATGGTTGTGAGCCACCATGTGGTTGCTGGGATTTGAACTTATCACCTTCGGAAGAGCAGTCGGGTGCTCTTTCCCACTGAGCCATCTCACCAGCCCACTTTGGTGTTCTTAGAAACCAATCACAATAGAACTGCTTTGTATAGTTAGTTACAATAAGCTTAGATCTGAACCAACCATCCATCAGCAATTCCTCCACCTATGTTTGAAATTTTATGGCTTCTTGCCTTTATAAGCGGCCTTTGGGTTGGACTCCAGCATAAGATGGACAGCTGGACAAATATAAGAACCTATTTGGAATAAGATTTCCATTTTGCGTAAGGATAAAGTTTAAGCCCCCAAGATTTCCCTGGGAACTGACATCTTGATTTGCAGAAAAAGACATGTACTTGGGTAACTGACATCTGATTGGCAAGTTAATTTTAGTCCCCTGCTACAGTTAAATACCCTAACCAATGGAAACAGGATAACTGTACAACAAAGACATGTTCTAAAGAAATTCCCTATCCCTACATCCTGGTTGGTGGAATAACTTGGCACAGATGTTTGTACATTTTGGGATTAAAAGTCCTATGGGAATTGAACTAAATGTCCCAGCCAGCTCTAGAATCCGGTCTTTGGCCCTTATCGATCAGTTTTGGGGTGTGGCATTTAAGAAACCATCCCTGTGTGACTGAGATCAGTGGCTGAGTGGTTTGTCTGGTGATCCCTAGACCACAACAATAGCTGGGGGCTAGCAGGACCAGGTCAAGTAAGGAGATTTATAACTGGAAGCTAACAGGATAGGCTTGAATGTGTTCATCTGAAGTGTTAATGTTCACTGACAATCTGATTCCTGTTTTTTCAGTCTCTTACCCATGTAGAAGTTACTTTATTCCGTTCTTCTCTCTTCCCATCAGAGATGTTCTGCTAGAGAAGTATCTTAGTTACTGTTCTACTGCTGTGGGGAGACACTATGACCAAGGCTTTCTTATAAAAGGAAGCATTTAATTAGGGGTTTGCTTATAGTTTTAAAGGGTAGGTTCAATATTACTGTGGCAAGAAGCAGACAGGCATGGTGCTAGAGTTGTAGCTGAGAGCTTTACATACTGATTGATAGGCAGCAGGCAGAAAGCTAGAGAGACACTGGGCTTGGCCTGGGATTTTGAAACCTCAAAGCCCACCTTTAGTGACACACCTTCTACAACAAGGCCACCCCTTCCAATCCTTCCCAAGCAGTTGTACTGACTGGGGACTCAACATTCAAACATAAGAACCTTTGGGGAAGGGGGGCAGCATTCTTATTTCAACCACAGTAAGAAACTTATCCCAGATAAAGGCAAGTAAAGCCCGATTAACTAGCCATTCATGTGACTTTTCCTGGTGACTGTTGCTAGTGATCTTAGAAATTCAATAGGACCAAAAAAACTATTACATATATAGAAAAGAGGTTTTCTGGCTCATGAAAAAGAAAGCACAGCCTATTGGAGAGGCCATTAGATAATGAAGAGGACTAAGTTTGAAGGAAATTATTACTGCAAACAGCAGAGCAGGTGGATAGAAAGAATCTCAGGCTTGTATCATATAATCAACACACAACTGCTTGTTGTTACACAAGATACTTACTTGATTTTTTCAAAACCAATTTGAATTGGCTATTGTCTATAGCCGGGCGTGGTGGCACACGCCTTTAATCCCAGCACTCGGGAGGCAGAGGCAGGCGGATTTCTGAGTTCGAGGCCAGCCTGGTCTACAGAGTGAGTTCCAGGACAGCCAGGGCTATACAGAGAAACCCTGTCTCGAAAAACCAAAAAAAAAAAAAAAAAAAAAAAAAAGACTTTCATGACTGATTCCTTGGCAGAAAGTAATTACAAGGGAGTGCAACACATTTAAAGCAGGGAACACTCATCTCGAGCAAGTGGCATGACACCTATCAATTAACACTGAGTTGCTCTCAACTTGAAGATTTTTTTCAATTAGTTTTTATTGGATATTTTCTTAATTTACATTTCAAATGTTATCCTGAAAGTTCCCTCCCTCCCTCCGCCCTGTTCCCCTGCCTACCCACTCCCACTTCTTGGTCCTGGCATTCCCCTGTGTGAGGTAACCCAATCACAAAAGAAGTCATTGGATATGCGCTCACTGATAAATGGATATTAGCCCAGAAACTTAGAATACCCAAGATACAATTTGCAAAACACAAGAAAATCAAGAAGGAAGACCAGTGCGTGGATACTTCATTCCTCCTGTGAATAGGAAACAAAATACCCATGAAAGGAGTTACAGAGACAAAGTTTAGAGCTAAGATGAAAGGATGGACCATACAGAGACTACCCCACCAGGGGGGATCCATCCCATAATCAACTTGAAGATTTTAAGAATTCCTACATTGCAGCATTACTGTGAGGATTCAGTTTATACCTAGGAAGTCACTTTAGAAATTGAGAGGTGACAACAGGCTAGAAGATAAGAAATTTGTCTTTCTGGTACCATGTTTCAAACACTGGTTTAGTAACTAAGAGAAACACATTTTTTCTTATTTATTTTTGACTGTCAAAAGTCAATTAATGCCCTAAATAATATCAGATATTTCTATTTCTTCAAGATAATCAATGCATGTTCATCAACTAAAACAACAACAGCAACAACAACAAAAACAACAAAAAACATGTGGCCTGAAGCAGGAAGGCACAGGTGGGTGGTAGACACACAGAAGCCAGCCTGCTACCACTTTATACAGTGCAGGCATAGGAGGTCACCCAGAGGACTGTCAGCTTCATGTCTAACATATATAGCTGGAGCCACTACATTGTGGAAGTATGTGATGGACAGCTGGGAGAGAAAGGGTAGCAGAACAGAAGAGAGGTGAAATTGGAAATGGGAGGGTGGAGAGGAATAGCTTCTTGTGAGAAGCCAGATCCACCACCTGAGGCCATGGTGAAGAGTCAGTCTATATTTTCACTTGTCTAGGTCTGTGGTTACAGAGCAGCAGGGATCAGTGGGTATCCATGGTTGATATCATTAGAAACTGTGAGGACTCTTTTGTCTGAGCAGTTGTCTGGGGCCACATAGATGTGCAGAACTGGCCCTGCCATTCACTGACTCTACCAGATGCCCTGCATCTTGCCTGAGTAGCAAATGAGAGCTGTCCCTGATTGATCTAGGGGTTCAGGTGAGCTGGCCCAGAGGATGAGAGTGAAGAATTGGCCCAGCCCCTTGCTTTGCAGGCTGCAGCAATTGGGAGAGTGAGCCCCACCCCTGGACTGGGCAGTACAATGCACCTGGTTCTGGAGGCAGAGGTACCAGTTAATTGGCCCTGAGAGAGTCAGAGCAAGAGAGCTGACCTTGCCTCCTGCCTGTGTTCAATAAAAAGTTGAAAAAAAGTCCCACATGGATTATGAATATTATTTTTCTAGAACAAGAATATAAGCCCCTTGAGGCCATTTGCCAATCAGATATGCTGTTCAATTTTTGAGTGGCATTTTTTGAGGAGTTTCATTATATGTGGGAAATCTTACTGATTGTTAAGGACTTCTAAGGGACTGTGCTGAGGATTAGTCATGTATGAACTAAATGATGTCATCTATTGGCAATGTCTGTGTCTGAGATGGAATAGAAGCTGGAAAAACTTCTGATAGTATCCATTAATGAGTTTCATCTTAATTGAAATCATGTCACTTGAGTGAAGGGAATTCTAAGTGCCTGTCTACTGGCTCTGGGTATTTGTAAATAGATGTGGCTTTATTGCAAATAGGTGACTGTCATACAAGTGCAACTTTTCTTATCATTTTTTGGTTCTTTTTATTGTATGTGTTCTAGTTTTCTTCAAACGAAACTTCTAAACCTTGTTGTGGATACATTGGGGGCTAGGTTTGTATTGTCCCCTATTCCCTATACCAAATATAATGTATAAATAAAATAATATCAGCATCCAAGCAGATTTGTAAGCACCTAAGATTCCTGCCCTTTGGCACACACATCTTATATAATTCCATTTCTCTGCATGCAGAAAGGACTTGTGAATATATGTGATGTGATTTAAACTTGAAATATCCCTTACACACAGTCATGTGTCTGAACATCTGGTCCCCAGCTGGCAATGCTGTTTTGGGATCTTAAGCAAGCTTTAGGATGTAGGACCTGGCCAGTGGAAGTAGATCACTATGAGAAGGTCTTTGAGGAAATATTATCTCTGGCTCATTCTTTTAACATCTCTCTGACTTCTGATCTGCCAAAATGTGGTGACTCTCTGACCCATGTTCCCCTGTTGTGCCTTTCCACCACAATGATCTGAAAGCTGTAAGCTAAATACATCTTTCTTTCCTTAAGTTGTTCTGCTCAAGTATTTTTGTCAGAGAGATGAGAAAAAAGTAATGAATACAGATGTCATGCCTATGGTGATATTCTGTTGTGACAAAAGTAAAGTGATTTTGTAGATGTAATTAAGGATCAAAATCTACTGATGGAATTAGTATAAGGCAGTAGATCTTATTGAAGTGTACTAATGGTTTGGATTTGAGATCCCTACCATCCTACCCAGTTCATGTGATTTGCACATGCTGGTACTGTTTTGGGAGATTGTAGTAGAAGTGTGGGACTGTGGCTTCACTAGAAGAAGGAGTTGACAGTGACGAACCTTGAAAATAATAGTGGCTCGCCTCTAGTTCCTGATCTCTGCTTCCCAATTTAGCAAGATCTATCAAGCTGAGTTACAAGAGTCCCATCTGTTAATGGGATCATCCACCCAACACACCATCCCAGCATGATGGACTGATTCTGCTTACACCAAATTGTTAAGTAAAAGATGATTCCTTTCTCTCTTAAGTTGCTGCTGGCATAAATTTGGTCATAGTGATATAAAAGTAACTAGTACAAAGTGAAAGTCCACATCAGAGAAACTAGAGAACTGGATCATTCCTGAAGAAGCAGATAGACTGCTGGTATCAAGGAAAGTCAATACTGTGTTTTAAGAGGACTTGCAAGAGAAAGAGATGTACCCCAAAGGCAGCCGATAGGATTTGAGAGCAGCCTCAGGTGATGGCCATTGGGAAAGGAGGGACCTCAGTGTGGATTTTAGACCCATGAAGAGGAAAGCATGGTTCACATCCTCACTCAAGGGTGGGTGAAGTGGCCATGGCCTGGAAGTAAACTCTGCTTATAGATGTGTGTTATGGCTTGTATATACTCAGCCCAGGAAGTGACACTATTAGAAGGTGTGGTCCTGTTGGAGTAGGTGTAACCTTGTTGGAGTACATGTATCATTGTAGGCGTAGGCTTTAAGACTCTTATCCTAGCTGCCTGGAAGCCAGTCTTCCACTAGCAGCCATCAGATGAAGACAAAGAATTCTTAGCTCCTCCTGCACGATGCCTTCCTGGATCCTGCCATGCTCTTGCCTTGACAATAATGGATTGCACCTCTGAACCTATAAGCCAGCCCCAATTAAATGTCCTTATAAGAGTTACCTTGGTCATGGTATCTGCTCAAAACAGTAAAACCCTAAGACAATGTGTAAACTTTGAAGAGAGTTCGTGTTTCAGAAAATGGCATAGTGCATTTCTTCTTTGTACCACTCATAGGAGCCCAGGAATGGCATGCTTAGACTTCTGATCATGGGAATGGGAAGATTTATCTCAGCTTTAAATTTATCGTTTCATCAAAGAAAACTCACATAATTGCTAGTAAATGACACAAGGGAGAGTGGAAGAAACAGACATTCTATTTAGATTGATGAAGAGAAACCCATGGCTTACATTTTCACTCAATAAGTGTTCACCCACTGTATCCTAAATCCATCTGTGTGTACCAAGACATCCATCCATTCTATGCTGCTGGTGTGAGCAGCATAGAAATCACATAGTTGCTTATGACTTTTGCCACAGCAAAGGCATTTCCTGGCCATGTAAGATTTTTTTGTTATTTTTTCTAGGAAAAACATGATAGTATACATCAGAAGTAAGCTTCCTATGATATCACTGCCTTTACAAACACAACAACTATTTCCAATAGTCCTTGAATTTTAGTTACATATGAATGAAATCTTTCAGATGTGTGTCACATAAACAGAAATCTGCAGTATTTAACATTATATAACAATATTTTATTAGTCTTCATAGTGTTTTTAATAGTTAAATGATATTCTTAGTGAACTGACACATTAAATTTTCCATAGTAGTTTTCTATTATTGGAAATAATGGAGGTGATTTATTTTGGGAATTTTTGTCTGTTACTGTAAATAACATTTATTCTTGACATTGAATTTCATGTTTTTCTAATTACATAATGATTTCAGGATGTGCTTCTGATAATGGTAATACTGATGAAACAGGCCTAATCCGATCCCCCATTTTTTCAATATCCAACCCTCCTGTAGTATGTTTCTTAATTCCAACATAATTTTGCCAGTTTAAAAAATTTATTTGTACATGTATGTCTATACTATTTTCCAAAAGCTAACTTTATTGAGGTATAACTCTTCTAACAAGATACACTGTGAGCCATTCAAGAAAACTTGACAATTTTATTAGCAGCCACACAATTTGATACAATCAAGTTATAAAGTCTTTTAATAGCTCCCTTTATTTCCTTGTATCTTTGCCCCATAAAAATACCAATATGTTTTTTGTTTTACTAAAACAAATAGTCTGAAACTGTAGAGTCTATATCTTTTTGTGTCTGTCTTATCTTGTTTGATAAAATACTGTTTCTAGTATTGTGTGTATTAGTAAGCTTACTCTTTATATGCAAAAATGTGTACACAACAATTTTTTATTGTTTCTTCTGCTATCAGACATGTCTGATGATTCTCTCTTGGGTATTATTAATAAAATTGATCTAAACATTCTTTCTGAGATTGAATGCTTTCAGTTCTATTAGGTGTTTTCTTTAAAAGTAGATGGCTGGTGATGTGTTTATAAAAAGATAAAGAGAGAGGGAATATGTTCTAGTAGAGGTATGGTGAGGTATGGAGGAAGCAGGTGCCTCAATGGGGCCCATGCTGAGACATCCCTTCCCCTGAGGGACCAGCCACACATGATGATGACAGTATAGTATAGAATAGAGTTTATTCAAGGCATGGGAAGGGGAGTTAAGAGGGTAGTAGAGGCAGAGGTAGAGAAGGAGAGAGAGAGAGAAAGAAAAGAAGAAGAAGAAGAAGAAGAAGAAGAAGAAGAAGAAGAAGAAGAAGAAGAAGAAGAAGAAGAAGAAGAAGAAGAAGAAGAAGAAGAAGAAGTGAAGGCCGGCTATGAAAGAGGGGGGAAAGGAAGGGGAGAGAGGAGGAAAGGGGCAAGGGGACAGAGCAGGAAAAAAAAGGTAAGAAATCAAGAGAACAAGAGGGCAAGAGGGGGAGGAGCCCCTTTTATAGTGGGTTAGGCCTATCTGGCTGTTGCCCTGTAACTGTGGGGAGGAGCGTACCTGGATGTTGCTAGGTAGCTGAGGAGTGGAACTTAGACAGAATGCTAATAGCTGGATTATATAAAGAACAAGTATTTACATTTATAGAAAAGGGAAAAACTAGTAACTAGAGTTTCTCAGCTTGTTTCTATCATAAAAGGCATGGGACAGAGTTCATGTTTGCCATCCTATAACTTCACCAACACTTGGTATTATCAATATTTAATTTTTAACTATTCTAGTAGTCAAAGATTGATGTCTCATCATGGTTTGTTATTTACTCTTGAATTTTAGAATGTTTTATTCTATATTAATTATACATTGAATATTTCCATACATGTGCATAATATATTTTGATTATATTCCTCTTGCCTTCTCTTGTCCTCCTCCCACTTCTTTTGCTATTCTTCCTTTCTCCTTTGCCATTTATGGCCTGGTGTGCAACAGTCAATTATTCTTGATACTTATTAGTATATTTACTTTAGCAAGACTTGGCAGTTACCACTGTCCACTGCAAAAGTGAGTTTTTCTGACAAAAGCTAACAGTGACCGTAATTCTATAATGATCTTGAAGAAAATGTGACAGATGCATTATATCCATATAGCACCACAACAGCTGTAGCTTCTGATATGATCCCTGTGTACCGTTTTAAGATGAAAATCAGGCCACAAAGCTTACTTTATATTACTATCACAATGACAAGAGACGCCATACTTTGCAGAAGAACTAGACTATATCATATAAGAAAGTATAAAACATAGAAATTTTGATTAGTGAGAACTGAATGGCTCACTTTCACTTATGTGAGGCCTCAGATACATGGGAGAGCTACACAGGAAGGCTGTTATTTAGTCAGCAAAACTATGAAAACATTCCCAATAATGTACTCACAAAGGCTGCATAAGTAACTATGAAATGACACTTCTTAGATGGACTTTTACTCAGTAAAGCTAGAAACAAAAAGAACAGAGCTAAATATTTATCAATTTTGTACAGTGATCCCTCTTTCATTCTCTACAAAGGGATTGTTGTGTCAACATCTAGATTGCAACCATAGGAGCAGAAAGGACAAAGCCAATCTTCCGGCTACCTGCACAGGAAGTAAGAGAAAGAGCAAGTATGTACTCCTTATGCAGCAACGACCTTGCCCAAAGTCCTTGGACTCCAGTATGTTTCATAAATGCTCAGGAAGGGATCCCTAAATTTAAATCTCTACAAAGACAAGCCCCTATGCTATAAAAATTAGCTATGGCTTTATGCAAAGCTTGCCAAAATGTATAGAAATATGTTTGGACTTAATTTTTAAAAATATTTATTTAAGTATATAAGTACACTGTAGTTATTGACTTCAGACACATCTGAAGAGGGTATCGGATTCCATTACAAAAGGTTGTGGGCCACCCAGGGGTTACTGGGAATTGAACTCAGGACCTCTGGAACGGCAGTTAGTACTCCTAACTGCTGAGCCATCTCTCCAGCCCCTGTGGACTTAAGTTTAATCAAGATGATTTTAAAAGAGATGCACAGTATGATGAGAGTTACAACATCTAACTTAGGAACTCTTTTTTTTTTCCAACTTTTATTAGATAATTTCTTCATTTACATTTCAAGTGTTATCCAGAAAGTTCCCTATACCCTCCCTCCTCCCGGCCCTGCTCCCCTACCCACCCGCTCCCACATCTTGGCCCTAGCGTTCCCCTGTACTGGGGCATATAAAGTCTGCATGACCAAGGGGCCTCTCTTCCCAATGATGGCCAACTAGGCCATCCTCTTCTATATATGCAGCTAGAGACATGAGCTCAGGGGGTACTAGTTAGTTCATGTTATTCTTCCACCTAGAGGGTTGAAGACCCCTTCAGCTCCTTGGGTACTTTCTCTAGCTCCTTCCT
>CACVCL010021058.1:0-69272 GCA_902729485.2 Mus minutoides
GATTCTTGCATTTCTTTTTCTGGAGCTGTTAACTGATAACGGACTCACGTTATTGGTATATATGTGCAAACAAGCTTAGGAAACCTCTGCATAAAGTCCAGCCAGATTCAGACTAAATATAAAAGTACACGTTTTTGTCCATTTCTAAAGTTTCTAGGAGTTGAGGTTAGCTGTAACCATAACTTGAAACTCTTAAGTGGTAAGAATAACATGGGCTTGTGTGAAGATCAATATTGTTATCTGTGAAGCATTACACAAGAAGAGCTTTGGACTCCAAGTAAGATATCATATTTATACTTTAGGTTTCTACTGAAACAAGACCCCAGAAAAATACTCAAAAGTTAGCTTCAAAATCCTGACTGAAATTGAAATTGGTTACAAATATTCTATGGTAATTTTCCGGTGAGATGAGGTCTTCATTATATCAATTTCCAATTTATAATTGATTAATTAATGTTATATATTTCATTTTAAAACTATTCCTTGAAATGGTTGCATAGGAATGCAATGTATTTTATCATATCTTCGTTTACCCCCATACAACTCCCTAGGCTCTCCCAACACATCTCCCTTCCAATCCCATGTCCTCACTTGGTTTTGTGGCCCGCTAGGTCATTAGTGTTTCTCACAGCTCTTGAGCATAGGATCATGCACTGAAATACAGACAGCCTTTCAGTAGTCACCCACCAAAGAGTGACTCTCCTCCCCAAGCAGCTAACCATTGCAGGCAGCTCCCAAGACTGAGGTAGGCTCTTAGGGACCTCTTACTCCCAGTGCTGAAAATTACAGTTGGTTTTATCTTTTATAGATATATACAGGTAGCCACAGTTTCTGTGAATTCCTGTAATAGCTATGTCAGTTCTGGCTGTTCTCCACCTTCTACAGAGCAGCTCCTTATTCCAGTGATCAGTGGCTAATACAGAAACACAAAACTATTCCAAGTGCTAAGAAGTGAGTGGGAGTGCTCATCTGTAGACATCTTATGGACTTCCTATCGCAAGGCTATGGGTGCACATTGGAAGAGTGGGAAGGAAAATAATGCAAGTGTGAGAGGGTCAGGAGTAGTTCTGTGAAAGGCTGTCCGTTCTCTAATATTTTGATTAGAATTTAACACTTTCTGTGAATAGGAAGTACAAACACTCATGCAGAAACTAAACCTTTGTTATAGACCAAAGGGCAATGCTATTATTTGAACACTAGAAGTCCACTAAAAAGGTATTAAAAAGAATTTTTGTGGTATAAATGTCATATTATCAATATGACTGGATTAAAGATGTTACTATTTCAAATGACTGTATATTATTGTCTCGCATCAGCAATACTTAATAATAGAATTTCCTATTTTTTGTCATCTGTGTGGGTGTATTAGTTACTTTTCTATTGCTATGACAAAGACAAATGTAAGTTATGCATTTAGTTTGGAGGCGCTTAGTTCCAGAGAATTGAACTCCATAATTGTTATGCTGTCATGGCAGCAGGCAGGAAGGTATTAGGCTGGACCTGTGGCTGATAATTGACATCTAATCTGCAAGATAGAAGCAGAATAAGAAATCACTAGGAATGGTTTGGGCTTTTGAAATCTCAAAGCCTACCCGCAAAGACGCTCCTCGTCCAACAAGGACATACTGCCCTACCCCTTCCCAGACAAATTGAGAACCAAGTATTCAAATATATGAAGCTATATGTCAATTCCCATTCAAAGTACCACATGGGTATAAATGATCAGTTCTCTCCTCAATTTTCCCTCACTAACAATGAATTTTAGTATATTCTCCTACACTGAATTACTTACTTCTATATTTTATATTAATACACATTACTCATTTAGATTTTACTTATTTGCAGTTGTAAAAGATGGACCTAATGGGCAAATAACTTATAAACACCATGATCTCGATTTTATACATTAAGTATTATGATAGGTAAAGATTTTATCTAACTTTTTCTCAAGTTTTGCTAATTCTTTTCAATATTTTGGAATACTATATATATTATACAGAATGGATTATATAATATGTAATGGGAAAATTGATTTTTTTCAATCAATAACTTAACCTAGAATTCATCTTTATGCCTTTCTAGTGTGCTTAAATTTCTTTAAAACATGAGTATATTTTTCACATTCTCTATTTTCCATCTCTTTAATTTTTTTAGCTAACCATTTCATATATTTTATTTCTTTATAACTCTTAGTTTAATTTTTCCACTGCATGTCAGTTTCTTATTGGTTTTCAATATCATAATCTTCAACACATGTGCTACTGTTTTAATACCAGTGCACCATGTGTCAAAAGCTTAGACACTAGCCTAGTGCTTTGGGAAGGTCCTGGCATCTGTAGGAAGTCGATCCCAATAAAAGAGAGTTACATAATTGAGACCATGTCATGGTGACCTCTGCATAACCTTCTCTGTCTGCTTCTTAGCCACCATGAGGTGACCAGCAACCCAGCAGCATGTTCCGCGCCATTTTGTATTATCTCGCCATGGATTCAAGGTCACGGGGCCAGGGAACTTTGGACTATACCTCTAAAACCATGACCCCAAATTACATTCCCTTTTTATAAGTTCTTTATTTCAGACATTCTGTCAGAGGGACAGCAAGATATCACAACATTTATCCAAATGATTTCTTCCAACTCATTTTTAAAGTGCTTTCGGTAATTATTCTTTTGAATCCTGGTTTATGTAATTCATGTTTTCATTTTTCTTTGTTAATATGTTGGTAGTTTAATTTTTTTCTCAAAGCTTCTGTAATTTTGTGACTCCTAATTCTTTAATGAATGGGATGCAAACATATTTAACTAATTTACAACTTTGTCTTATTTTATAAAGATTTAACTATATTTTATTTATTATTGAATATTTTAATTATTTACATTTCCAATGTTATCCCTTTCCTGGTTTCCCCTCTGGAAACCTCTATCCCATCCCCACTTCCCCCTGCTTCTGTGAGGATGCTCCCCCTCCCACCAACCCACTCCCATCTCCTCACCCTGACATTCCCTTACACTGGGGCAATGGAGTCTTCACAGGACCAAGGGCATCTCCTCCCATTGATGCTTTCTACCATCCTCTGCTAAATAAGCAGATGGAGCATGTGTCCCTCCATGTGTTCTCTTTGGTTGGTGAATTATTTCCTGGGAGCTTTGGGGGGTCTGGTTGGTTGATATTGTTGTTCTTTCTATGGGGTTGCAAATCCCTTCCGCTCCTTCAGTCCTTGTGAATGCCCTGTGGATTCTGGAAAAGATGCTCAGTCCTTGAAAAGTAGCAAGTGCTCTTAACTGCAGCCCCTTAATATATCAGTTAATTTTTCTCACATTTTATTTCACATTGAAAGTACATTAATCATTATTACAAATAAAACCAAAGGATACATAACCCTCTACCCCACTCCAGATTTTATAACAAGGTGCTTATTCTGACTAGAAGCACGTTGTTCTACCAAGTACATCAATATACAAATTATAACCCTTATTATGCAGTTTCTTACTATTCAGTTATCCAATTTCTAACAATTTTTTCATTCATATATTTCCAGACTGTCTGGATGTTCAAGTTAGATTTTCTCCTTGATCCAAATGTGGTTTGGGTTCGGTTTGGCTTTAGGAAGGAGTAATTTTCATGCATAAATGGAGTTTTAAGAATTTTGTTGCCAGCTTTACTTTCCTTTAACTTTTCTTATCTATAGCTATTTATCTGTGTGTCTGTGTGTCTGTGTGTGTGTTTCAAAGTATTAAATTAAAACTAGCTTTATTAACTCTAGTTGATAACAATGACAACAAATGAAGTATTTTAATAGATTATGCTAAACTCCTATTTCATGTTTACATTACACTTTCTTTTACTTTTACAAAGAGAATTTAACATGGATTTTCATTAGAATCTGGCGATTCTAATCAGTGCTGGAACTTTAATGTCAAGGTCTTTACTTTAAATTTTATTTACTTAAAGATCTAGTTTTAGCTTAAATATATACCACAAAATGATTTATGCCTTTTTCAAGAGAAACTAATTTAGATGCAAATTGTGGCTTAATAAAGAACTGTAAAATATGTGTCTTAGTCAGGGTTTCTATTCCTGCACAAACATCATGACCAAGAAGCAAGTTGGGAAGGAAAGGGTTTATTCAGCTTACATTTCCACATTGCTTTTCATCACCAAAGGAAGTCAGGACTGGAACTCAAGCAGGTCGGCAAGCAGGAGCTGATTCAGAGGCCTTGGAAGGATGTTACTGGCTTGCTTCCCCTGACTTGCTCAGCTTGCTTTCTAATAGAACCCAAGACTACCAGCCCAGAGATGGTGCCACCCACAAAGGACCCTCCCCACTTGATCACTAATATGGAAAATGCCTTACAGCTGGTTCTCATGGAGGCATTACCTCACCTGAAGTTCCTTTCTCTGTGATAACTCCAACTTGTGTCAAGTTGACACAAAAACCAGCCAGTACAGTATGCTATATAAATGTGAGTGTACAAGATTTTAACAGCATGATTTGGACTTGAACCATAGAGTTTAGAAATTTCTTTAAAGAAAAAAAGAAAAGTTTTTGGGCTCCTCTTTTACTGTAAATGTATTTTTGTAGGTATTTCTAATTTGGCTCATTCTAATACATAGAAAATTAACCCATTACTAACAGTGGCGAACATAAATTTGTATACCTAAAACAGAATAATTCTCAACTACTTCTTTAATTTTTGTGGGGGTGGGGGTGAGAGAGTAACTAAAATTTGTATGTCTTTTCTTTTTTAATGTGGTTTGCAAAGCTCCACCCTAGTATCTCGGATTGTTTCTTTGCCTTTGACGCGTACACACCTTGTATGATGTATGCTCACTAACTCCCACCCATCTAAAAAAATGTGAGCACTTCCTGAGAGTTTCGACAACCTTTTTTTTTTTTTTTTTCCTTTTTCATCTATATGCTACTGGGGTGTTTTATGATTTTCAGTACCATCTATATGCTAATACCTTTCAAATTGTTCCCTGCCATTCTTTCTTTTCCCTGTCAATTCTAGTACCTGCAGCCTATTGGCCATCCTGACACTGAGGCACCTCAATCCCTAACTCTCCAGAATAATTTTCGTATTCGCTCTTACTCTCCACATCCTGTGCCACCTCCAATACAAAAGACATGCTTATCAGTAGCCTCCTTATCAAGTAAAGAAAATTCAAACATTTCTTCTCATCTTTGTCTCTCTTTTCCAATAGTGACCTCTGCAGGCAGCGTAGCCTCTACTGTTCTTTTATCATTATTTATTATTATTATTATTATTATTATTATTATTATTATTGGTTATTTTATTTATTTACATTTCAAATGATATCCCCCTTCCCAGTTACCCCTCCACAACCCCCCCAATCCCTTCTGCCCTCTCCTCCCTCCCATTTGCCTCTATGAGGGTGCTCCTCCACCCACTCACCCACTCCTGCCTCACCACTCTAATATCATCCTACACTGGGACAACGATCCTCCAATGGACCAAGGGTCTCCCCTCCCATTGATGCCAGATTAGGCCATCCTCTGCTCCATAAGTAGCTGGAGCTATGGATCCCTCAATGTATCCTCTTGGGTTGCTGGTTTAGTCCCTGGGACTAATCAACTAACCCAGAGGTCCCATACCTCTTTCTAAATCTCTTCCTCCACGTTTTCTCTTTTACTGTAGTAGTGGCTTTTCTCATTGCTGTCACCAAAGGCCTGGGAGAAAAACAATTTAAAGAAAGAGAGATTTGTTTTGACTTATGCTTGATCAATACAAATATGAGGAAGAAGTCATGGTGTTGGGTGCCTCCCTGGCAGCTGAGGCTTGCAGCAGGTGCTTTACCACAAAGCAGGAAGCAAGCACTGGAGAGAAAATGGACAGGGGGATAAACATTGAGGCCCAAACTCTCTCCCACAGAGACTCATATTTACAGCTATGTCCAAGCTTTCAAAAATCCCATAACTCTCAAACTGGCACCAGCTGTGAGCAAGCTTTCTAGAGTGTCAGACCATAAAGGACACTTCACATTCAAGCCTAACAATTACAGCCGCGGTTCCCAGTAATTTCTTTCTAATTGTTTCTGCCTTTGGATCATGGTACTGATAGGATGTTCTTTTCAAATTGCAGAGAAAATCTAAAAGGAAACGAAAAGGAAAACTTCTATAATATGTAATATCAGTCGTACTTTTAATGGAAAAGTTCAATAAACTCAGAAATAAATCTTATCACAGTCCTATTTAAAATCAATACAGAACAATAATTTTGTTTTAACTTCCTATCCCCATCTCAACAGAACCAAAAGACACTGGCAAATCAAACTACCATCATTTTTCTAGCCACAGTAAAACACCTGCTTCCTCTCCCTGCCTCTGCTTTTGCCCATGAACACAACTCTTCCATTTCCTGATGGTGAAAAACTAAAATAAAATTCACTCTAAAATATTTATCTTGAGTGTTACATCTTCCGCTTGAGCACACATCTTCTACACCACTCTCTGATGCAGGGAGGTAAACAGACACCAGTAAAGGGAAAGGAATAGGTTCAAATGCTCTCAGTTCTTTTCCACTCATGTATCTCTTTTCCATGTTTAATTTTTGTCAATGATTTCTACCCATTTCCTCACATACTGTAAGATAATTTATTATTATTGTTATTTGACCTTCCTCCTTTTTTCTCTCATAGCCCCTTTTGAGAAAATAAACCATATCTTTTGTTTCTGCATCCAACCCCAGGAAGGCACAGAGTTGTCATTTTGTAAAAGCTTATTGATTTGATGAACGAATCTGATTCTTTAGTTTGAATGCTCCATTGTAGGAATATTACTACCAGCTCTTTCAGGCACTATAGGCAGTTACTTTTCAGTAGAAAGGGTGGTTCTTTATGAGAGATTAGTTATGTAGCAGTTACATACTAGAGAAATTATATTATTATTATTATTATTATTATTATTATTATTATTATTATTATTAAAATATCTAAAATCTTCATAGGACTTGTAAACAATTTTGTAAGCCCAGGTTGGAAAACATATCATGGTACATAGCCAGTCATCTGCAGCACTGCCCTGGTCCTAAAACTGAGAAAGACTGACTCTCACAGAGAAACAGTGGCATGAAAATGCAGTGAAATATGCTCACTGTAGAAGTACAATTTGCAGAGTTGTAACTTTTTTTCCAACATTTATTAGATAATTTCTTCATTTACATTTCAAGTGTTATCCAGAAAGTTCTCTATACCCTCCCCCCTCCCAGCCCTGCTCCCCTACCCACCCGCTCCCACATCTTGGCCCTGGCGTTCCCCTGTATTGGGGCATATAAAGTCTGCATAACCAAGGGGCCTCTCTTCCCAATGATGGCCAACTAGGCTATTCTCTTCTATATATGGAGCTAGAGACATGAGATCAGGGGGTACTAGTTACATTTTAAGTAGGACAGGAATGAGGTGAACGTGGTGATGCCATACTATTTATTTATATTTACTTATTAATTTTATATGTGTACCATGTTACAGTTTGCGGAGCTAGGTGATTTACATAAACAAACTCTACTAAATATGCAGAATTTTGAGTTATCTAAAACTCTCCTAAAATACAAATATTATGGAAAATGCAAGACAAAACAAGTGATTTTACTGGATAGTGCATGTACTTGAGGACAATTTACTAGTTTCATTAGGTTAATTTTAAGTTGGGATAATTTATCCGTGTAAGTGAGGTACTTTCTCACAAATTTTTAAGACAATTTTAAATGATTTTTTTTTCCAAAAATTTTTGAAAGACTCTGAAATCTGCATAGATATGAATCCTTGAGATGTATAAAGACATACACTAATTTCATGTATCTGGATATCTTAGATGTTTTTAATTTTTACACCGTTAAAATCCCTTGCAGCAAAAGGATGTTCTAGCAATCGACATCCTCAATGATGACATAAGGAAAACCTTCTGCTTCTTCATGTCTGGGGGCACGTTTGAAGGGTGGGCAGGCACACATTTGTTTTTCTCTTTTATTAATGTTTTGCTGGAGGGCAAATGTCAGTGGAGCCATTTTCACTTTTGTACCCCTCTTGCAGGAGGCTCCTGTAGGGAGATTCTGCACACAGGTTCTTTGATGGTTCTCCTCATTTTCATCTCTTGCTGTGCCTTTGACAGTCAGACTGGCAGTAAGAGACAAAAAATGAAAGAGGAAGGCTTAAAGAAATGTTAAAGCATCATGCTGTGACTTTAGATGATGACAGGAGTTTTTGGCTTGCTTCCTCTGGCCCATGACTAAAAGAAGACCTGTCACCAGGCTACAGTGCTAAGGGGAAGTAATGAGAACATATTTTCTCATGCAGTCTACCTAGAGGACTCTGATGTACACGGCCCGCCCTAGTGAGTCTGAAACTCTTGAGGCTAAAATTGTTATGGCTGAATCCAAAACTACATTGTGTACAGAGGTTTTATATAGTAGGCATGCCATACGCATTTAGTAATGATAATAGCATTCAAGTTTGTCTTTCATTCCACCATTGCAGGGGTCTAAATTCTACAACCTTGTCTATGTTTATTGTAGCTAATAATATTCTAAATTTTTATTCTTTAATCCAGCATTCACCCCCCTCCATGTCTGCCCTCTGACCATTCCCTGTCCCATACCTCAACTCTGAGTCTCCAAGAGGATGTCTCCACCCTCTAACCCTACATCACCAGACCTCCCACTCTCTGGGCCTCAAGTCTCTCTCAAGGGTTAGGTGCCTCTTCTCTCACTGAGGCCAGATCAGGCAGTCCTCTGCTGTATATGTGTGGGAGCCTCATATCAGCTGCTTTATGCTACCAGACACTACCTGAGCTCAGTGTCTGAGAGATCTCTGAGGTGCAGGTCAGTTGGAATTGCTGGTCTTCCCAGGGGACTTCCCTCATCCTCAGTTTCTCCTAGCTTTTCCCCAATGGAACCACAGGGATCCCCAGCTTCTGTCCATTGGCTGGGTGCTAGTATCTGCATCTGACTCTTTCAGCTTCTTGTTGGGCCTCTCTCGGAGGGCAAAAATGCTAGGCTCCTGTCTGTAAGCACACTATAATATCAGTAACAGTGTCAGGCCCTGGGGTCTCCCCTTTAGCTGGATCCCAATTGGGATAATAAAATGATTTAATAAATAAGTTAGATAAGACTTTCTCGGTTTACTTTAGAAAGGGTTGTCCATTTACCTGTTTGGCAACAAGGGAATGTTTTCATGCTTTTGATATTCCCGGAACCTTGCAAAGGTCAATTGTTCTAATAGGGAAACATGAGATTCTAAAAAACAAAGACTTCATAATGTGAAAATTTTGGTCTACAAAACAATTGAGAAATGTATAGGAAAGAAATAATTTAAAGTAGAAATGTCTTGTGGGTTTGTAAGTCATATTTGATTTCATTTTAACTATATAGCATCATCTGTATGTGTCCAGAGACAGTCAATCAAATGAGTTCCTTTAAGTCTCAGATGAAGAATTATTAGTGGGCTCTATAATATAGTATGAATATGTGCTCCCTCAAAGTGCAAGTTGCAATTCACTGTTCATTACGGTGGACCCAAGAGCTGAGTTTTTCTGCAAAGTGTTTAAATCATGTTATGTTTTGTTTCTTCCTAATGAACAGATCAATAATCTTTATGAGAGAGAGTATAGAAATAAATTAACACTTGTCTTTCAGTTCTCTACTACACCCAGTACGCAGTAACAAGTACAATCTTGAGAAAAAGAGGATGAGATGGGTTCTGACCAGATAATGAACTTGAATGTATCTAAATGCAAAAAACTAAATTACCTTTGTTTGTAACTCAATCTCCTGTACTGATGATGATAGCACCAACAACCAGTGGCTGATTCCTCAGTCATCTCCTTGACCTCATCCTCTAGTGTTTATAGATGTGTTCACAAATCTGCACTAAACTGCTCTGTGAATGTGGCTCAGGAATATCTTCATCCAAAGCATGCACTGTTGCTATCAGGCTGTCCCCATAGCCTCCAAGTGCTGCCCATGGCTGTCTGACTCTACAAGGTCTTAGATCTCTTTCCAGAGACTGAGAGGAAAATACTATATTATTTGGAGTAAAGTATATAGTACCTAATAAAAGTAGATTAAATATATATTTTTCTTTTTCCCAAAAATGGTTGACAGCTATTTTCTGTAAAACAAACACAAAGAACACATTTACTGTCCAAGTTAGAAGCTTTTATTGGGAACCAAACACATTCATCAGGCCTCTAAACTCTCAGTAACTAATAATATGTAGGGAACATCAGAAAAAATATACTTTTTTTTCTTTTTTTCCAATTTTTATTAGATATTTTCTTCATTTACATTTCAAATGCTATCCCGAAAGTCCCCTATACCCTCCCCAACCCCACGCCCTGCTCCCCTACACACCCACTCCCACATCTTGGCCCTGGTGTTCCCCTGTACTGGGGCATATAAAGATTGCATGACCAAGGGGCCTCTCTTCCCAATGATGGCCAACTAGGCCATCTTCTGCTACATACTCAGCTAGAGACATGAACTCTGGGGGTACTGGTTAGTTCATATTGTTCTTCCACCTATACGGTTGGATACCCCTTCAGCTCCTTGGGTACTTTCTCTAGCTCCTCCATTGGGAACCCTGTGTTCCATCTAAAGCTGACTGTGAGCATCTACTTCTGTGTTTCCCAGGCACTGCCATAGCCTCACAAGAGACAGCTGTATCAGGGCCCTTTCAGCAATATTTTGTTGACGTATGTAATAGTGTCTGTGTTTGGTGGCTGATTATGTGATGGATCCCTGGCTGTAGCAGTCATTGGTTGGTCCATCCTTTTGTCTCAGCTCCACACTTGATCTCTGAACTCCTTCAATGTATGCTTTGTTCCTAATTCTAAGAAGGGATAAAGTGTCCATACTTTGGTCTTCATTCTTCTTGAGTTTCATGTGTGTTGCAAATTGTATCTTGGGTAATCTGAGTTTCTAGGCTAATATCCACTTATCAGTGAGTACATGTTATGTGAGTTCTTTTGTGATTGGGTTACCTCACTCAGGATGATACCCTCCAGATCCATCCATTTGCTTAGAAATTTCATAAATTCATCGTTTTTAATAGCTGAGTAGTAATTCATTGTGTAAATGTGCCACATTTTATGTATCTATTCCTCTGTTGAGGGACATCTGGGTTCTTTCCAGCTTCTGGCTATTATAAATAAAGCTGCTATAAACATAGTGGAGCATGTGTCCTTATTACCAGATGTAACATCTTCTGAATATATGCCCAGGAGAGGTATTGCAGGATCCTCCGGTAGTACTATGTCCAATTTTCTGAGGACCAGCCAGACTGATTTCCAGAGTGGTTGTACAAACTTGCAATCTCACCAACAATGGAGGAGTGTTCCTCTTTCTCCACATCCATGCCAGCATCTGCTGTCACCTGAATTTTTGATCTTAGCCATTCTGTCTGGTGTGAGGTGGAATCTCAGGGTTGTTTTGATTTGCATTTCCCTGATGATTAAGGATGTTGAACATGTTTTCAGGTGCCTCTCGGCCATTTGGTATTCCTCAGTTGAGAATTATTTGTTTAGCTCTGTGCTGCATTTTTTAGTGGGGTTATTTGATTTTCTGGTGTCCACTTTCTTGAGTTCTTTATATATATTGGGTATCAGTCCCCTATCTGATTTAGGATTGGTAAAGATCCTTTCACAATCTGTTGGTGGTCTTTTTGGCACAACTGGCAGTTATCATTTAGAAGACTGGGAATTGATACATTCTTACCTCCTTGTACAAAGCTGAAGTCTAAGTGGATCAAAGACCTACACATAAAACCAGAGACACTGAAATTTATAAAGGAGAAAGTGGGGAAAACCCTCGAAGATATGGGCACAGGGGAAAGATTCCTAAACAGAACAGCAATGGCCTGTGCAGCAAGATCAAGAATTGACAAATGGGACCTTATAAAATTGCAAAGCTTCTGTAAGGCAAAAGATACTGTCAATAAGACAAAAAGGCAAATATACTTTTAGTCATGGTGGCAAAGGACTATAACCCTATTCAGGAGGCTGACCCAGGATATTGGCTTCCAAGCCAATGTGTGCTACATGGTAAGATCCTGTCTCAACACCACCCTTTCCACAAAGAGTCCCCAACTGCTGTAATATTCTGGTTTGGTCACAATAATGATTAATATTCCATCTGTATTCATTTTTATACCATAGAGCTAAAATGCACATACAAATAAATTAGGTCTTATTTGGATATTACAAACTCTCTTTAAAAATTTCACTCACTGGGTTTGTAAATTTAACTCCCATTTGTGAGGGAAAGCAATCCAGAATCGTAAAATTTTGACTTTCATTGTTTTATAGCTGGATCCTGGAGGCATTTTCTCTGTAGAGAAATAGAGTCAGATGTCTCTAGTTTGTTTCAAGTTGACATAAAACTAGCCAGCATACTCCCCTTCCTTTTAGACTCCATAATCCTGCTACAAGATAATAAGGGCTCCTAGAGGGAGTATAATTGAGCTTATTTACAAGCTTCAATGTTCTCTTCTTTGCTCAGTCATAGAAAGATTTGAGTTTCCATTATCATCTCCTAATTTCAAACCTGTCTCATTCACTACAGTATGCTATCAGTTATTCTTTTGAATGTCTAGCTTTGAGTGGAATCTCATGTCTCCCCATTTTTTATTAATTGAAATATAAATAAATATAGTATTTGAATCAAGAATTGTCTGCACTTCAGTGATCTGATATAAATGAGGTTAAACTTGGCCACCATCCACATATGAAGATGGCCAGGAGCCACACACTTGGAGGAGGAATTCAGTTCAAACCCTTGTCTAATTTTGCACTACTTCTTCAAGTAACCAATTTTCCCACACTGAATTGAGTCTTTTAGTGGACCTTGCTATTTTCCAGAATTCCATGCATCTACATTTCCACCTACTGAGAATATGGCCATTCGTTTTGGCTTCTGCTCTTCATTATAACTTCTTGACTATTTCTCCCTGTAGATTCTTCTTGTGTATAGGCCACTCACTTGTATTATAACCATGAAACCTATTGTAACAAGATGATAAGAACTTGAGGAAATGTACACTGTTCCATTATGTCTTACAGAATCTTTATTTAGTAATTTCTATACAAACTTAGGATGAGCAAGAGACTAAACAGAGATATATACACTATCTTAGGCCTCATAAAACAAAACAGAATTCCTTTTAATTAATATCATCTTTCCAGGCAAATGTAATCGACTTTTTTTTCTCCCACTCTAGCATCAGCATACACTCCACATAAGTCTGCTGGTCTAAGCTTAGAACTGCCAGGATCTTTGTGTCCCCACTTAAAAACTAGAAAAAGTTATAATTGGGCTTTAGACCTTATAGAAAAGCTTGTGTCTCGGGAGAAGTAATAAATATCATAGAAATAGAATATATATTACCGAATTAACTTGACAGGAAAATGTTCAAATGGAATATCTTTCTTATTTATTCAATATAATCAATGAAACATTCTATCTTCATTAACATTATTTTCATTTATATGTATAGTAATCTACAATTTATTTACTGCTGTATGTAAATATATAACACATCAATATTATATAATCATATTTAATATCTGTGTTACTAACTGATAAAATTATTGATTTATTTTTATTAAGTGTTAAATATTATACTAAAAATTTTAAAACTCATATTAAATCTAAGAGGTAGATATAATTTGTACTACTATAAATCATGTGAAAAGAGAACTTATAGTCCAGAAATGCTAAATAACATGCCTGAGGGAATAAGTGCCCATGAAGATTCATGGCCATAATGATTGAGAAGCAGAATTTAGAATCTGGTTTTATTTGGGACTTCTACTCCTTTCAAAAGCTATGTTTTACAACCTGTGATCCATTACTAGAGGAGCCAAGAGTTATATTAACATACTGTTTATTGTTTCCATCTCTTTCTTTCAGGATTTTTAGAATCAATGGAGTAAAACAATAGGTTCTATATTTGTAGTTAAGATTAATATTCAATTCTTAAATATCTTTGCTCTTTTGTATCCTGTAATAAGAGTGATTTATGTAAAAATGTTGATTATATTAAAACTATTTCCTTAATCATGGAATAGTACTGGCTTTATTATAGTTTAAAACAAGATATCAAATATTTTATGAACAATGTTGAATAATCAATCAGAAAGAAATATTTATAGAACTAAAATTAAAATTGAGAGAAGAAAGACTCAAATGTTGTTGTCTCTAAATTAGATTAAATAAAGACTCTCTATGTTGTAAAAACCTTCTATTACCTGGATAGTGATCTAATGCCTACACCAACCTTCCTGTACTTCAGATTCTTCGCACAACTAATGAATTCACAAAGCCCACAAAGAAAACCATTTCATCGAATGCTTCCTTTCCACCCAATTATTGCACTGTCAAATTCTCTTCCTACAATTGGTCGGCAGTACTCTTTCCTCTTAGCAGAATAATTGTAGGATATATTAGAATACACATCATATGTTTGTGTAACAGTTTGTTCATCCTGTCTGTTGTGTAACACACTTCCTGGAGAGATATGAACAAATGTCCGCTTGCTGGTAGGGCATCAACACATACAAAATTATGGATACCACCAAAGTTCCATGAATGAATGAGTTTTACTGGGGTTACTTACAGGAATATAAGCTATAGATTACTTATAGGAGCAAAAATACCAAAACCAGAATGGGTGAAAGCTTAAGAGAGTTAGAAAACTAGAGTAATTTGGACAGCATGCAGGCAGCTCAAAACCTTTGAAACTATCTCTTTCAAACCACAGGCAGCTTAACTATTTTCTGCTTCCTTCAGATACCACAGATGTTTTGAACCTTTCCTAGGCAGCTCAGGTTGCCTGAGAGTCTCTCTCAGCAGTCTATACAGCATGTATATACTTGTCAATAGAGGCAACTAGCTAATCTATTCAGTTTCAGGCACTTCCTGAAGCCACTGGGTCATGTTTACTTTCTTAGTTTAAAGAACTTTTCTGAAGAAAGGAATGATTTTACATTCTATCCAAGATGAAAATTTTATTGAAGAGGAATCTGGCATGTAACAGTGTCTGGTGACTTCTATTATCATTTCATCTGCCTCATATTTCATAATGCTATCAGCTGTTAAAGACAGTATTTATAAGCTAACAGTCATGTTCTGTGTCTAACAAATCACAGGATAAGACTCTGCTGTTGTATAGACAGCAAAGTTTTAAACTAGTTTACCTTTTGCTGAAAAAGTAAAGGATGAAAAGTGTTTAATATACTTTGTAGATTCAGTCTTGCGAATCAATTAGCTATGTTCAATTAGCTATCATGTACACTGATCTCCATAGTTAACATGTGTAATTTCTGGCAAGCTCCAAAGAAGCATGTAGCTTATACATATCATAGCTTCTCTTTCAGGTGTTTAACAAGCATTATATAAATAATTAGAGACAAGTCTGAATGGAGAATCTATGATTTGATTGGTTAACCTAAAATAATCTCTTTAATTTTCCTCACAGTAAAAAAATTACTGTTTGTTATGAACCAAACTTTTATTTTATAGTTCTTATTGATATAAAAGACAAGAGGTATCTTTGAAAATATTTGTCTTTCAACATGGATCACCTTAGATAAGACTGTAAAATGCACACTTAAATATCCAACCTAGAAAGGGCCCACCCTTAAAGCATAATTGTTATTAGATGAATATTTTTCTTACTAAAAATTTCAATAATAGAATTTAAGAGGAGCCAAACATGATTATCTAAAATAAACTTAAAATTGTTAAGAAGAATTAATAGTTCATAAGACAAGGTATAATTCCAAAAAATGCATATAACTGATATTCAGATACATATGCAATACAGAATTTCATCAGCATGTACAATCTTCTCAAACAATGGGAACAATTTGCCCTGGCCATATCCTAAATTTCAACTAATCAATTAGGATGGATGTTAATCGTTCCTGCAAGTTTTTGTAAATGTAACCTATTGACTGCAGCAGTTACACACCTTGGATGTGTTACCTAGCATTGCCCTCTAAGGAAAAAACAGTTCAAACTTCGAAGTAAAGTTTCTACCAAATGTCCTTTTTATAACATTAAAAACTCAAAATTCAATATATTCCCTAATTGGGAATATGTATGTAAAATGTAAATGAAATGGACTTTTTCTACATTGCACATTTTTCTGTTTTCTCCGACATTTTAAGACTTCTTTATTACTTTGTGTGTATTAGCTAAGAAAATTTAGAAAACATTTAGCAGGGAGGGGGAGGGGGGAGGGGACTTTCGGAATAGCATTTGAAATGTAAATTAAGAAAATATCTAATAAAAAAATGGGAAAAAAAAACATGGTAAACTTATTGCCCTACCTGGAGATCCATCCAATATGCAGACACCAAACCCAGAAACTATTGTTGATGCCAAGAAAAGCTTGCTGACAGGGCTTGGCTTGACTCTCCCCTAAGAGGCTCTGTCAGAGACTGACCTATACAGATACAGATACCAACCATCAGACTGAGCACCAGACCACAAGGGAGGAGTTAGGGGAAGGACTGGAGGAGCTGAAGGGCTTTGCAATCCCATAGGAAGAACAAAAATATCAACCAACTAGATTCCCCCAGAGCTCCCAGAAACTAAACCATCAAATAAACAATATACATGGAGGGACCCATGACTCCAGCTGCATATGTAGCGGAGGATGACCTTATCTAGCATCAATCGCATTGGAGGCCCTTGGTCCTGTGAAGGCTCAATGCTCCAGTGGAGAGGATTGCTAGGGCAATGAGACATGAGTGGGTGGGGTGGGGGAGCACCCTCATAAAAGCAGGGGTAGGGGAGATAGGATAGGAGGTTTAGGGAGAGAAAGCCAGGAAGAGGACAACATTTGAAATGTAAATAAAGAAAATAACCAGTACAAAACAATGGTATTAGTTAATGTTCAGGTATTTTAAATGTCAAAAAATAAATATTGAGAGGGGAAACATCACCTAAAGTTGTGATACTAAATAAAGTTAAGCTAGTGGACTTGGAGAAAAGCTTAAATGGAAGTCTACAGAATTTAAGTTCTGTTTTTTTTTCTGATATGCTGCACCAAATATTCTGTATGTCATTCAAGATTTCAAAGGCCTACCCATATTACACATCAATAAAAGGAGTACAATTATGTTTCTTACATTATATCTGCATGATTTTATTTAATCCTCTTTCTCAAAAAATGTCGCTATATGTTTATTTTTATGTTTGTTTTGTCATGTGTATGTTTGCTTGTGTGTGTGTGTATGTGTCTGTGGGTCTGTGTGTGTGTGTCAGTGTGTATCTGTTTGTGTGTGTGTGTGTGTGTGTCTCTACATGTTGGGCTATGCACACACGTTTAAATAAGAATGTTCTGCTCCCACTGTGAGGGTCATAAGGCAAAAGACCTCAGAGCAAGCATGTGTGAAATAACAGTCTCTAACTTTATACAGGAATGGAAAATATCTGAGCTGAGAAATGACCATAGAAGAGACAAAGTTTCTTTACTAAAAGTGATAATGACTAAGAGTGACTGTTATTGCCTGAGCTCAGTATGAATAGTATAAAGGATAAGTTTTTATATGAGGGAAAGAAGTTTGTGTTGGCCTCAATAGACACCACAGTTTGGGACAAATTGTCTAGAGCACATGTTGCAGATTGACATGAAAATATCTTTTGGGTATTAATGATTTATTTGAACAATACACTATTTTTCAGTTTTATAAATTTAATTAACTGATTTTTTACACTCTATATTTTATCCCCCCACCCATCCACCCTCCAACAGTTCAGCATCCCATTCCTCCTCCACAACCCCCTGTCTCCATGTGGATGTCCCCACCACACACCCCACCTGACCTCTAAACTCCCTTGGGCTCCAATCTCTTGAGAGTTAGTTGTATCATCTCTGAATGAACAAGACCTGGCAGTCCTCTACTGTATATGTGTTGGGGACCTTATATCAGCTGGTGTATGCTGCCTGTTTGGTGGTCCAGTGTTTGAGACATTTCAGGGGTCCAGGTGAAATTGAGACTGCTGGTCCTCCTATGGGACCACCCTTCTCCTCAGCTTCTTTCAGCCTTCCCTAATTCATCAACAGGGGTCAGCTGCTTCTGTCCATTGGTTGGATGCAAATATCTGCATCTGACTCTTTCAGGGGCTTGTTGGGTCTTTCAGAGGGCAATTATGCTTTGTCCCTTTTTGTGAGCGCTCCATAGCCTCAGTAATAGTATCACACTTTGAGACCTCCCCTTGAGCTGGATCCTACTTTGGGCCTATCACTAGACCTTTTTTCCCTCAGGATCCTCTCCATTTCCATCCCTCTAATTCTTTCAGACAGGAACAATTATGGGTCCGAGATGTGACTGTGGGAAGACAAACCCATCCCTCACTTCATGTCCTATGTTCCTGCTGGAGGTGGGCTCCCTACTGTCAGGCACACTTTTAAATAGTAAAATTTGTAGTATTTCTTCTCTGAATATGCCATATTGGCAGTACAGTCTAGTAATACAGATGCATCTGGTTACAATTAGAAAGGACATGAGCATCACTACATCTCTACACAATTGTTCAGGGTGAGAAATGATCTCTGCCACTCATGAAGAGTTTGCCTTTTAAGGGACCTCTATGTTTTTTTAATGTTTGAATTTGTGTGATTATTTATTGTAAAAAGCAATGCTCTCCCAGAGGAAGTTTTAAATGTAATAGAACAAGCATTTGGCAATACCATCTGCTGTCACTGTCTGCAGATATTCAAGTGCTGTTATGAAGGGCACTAGAAATGGTTCTTAGTTCTGAATATCCTCATACTCTAAATAATTCATTGTACCTAAAATGCCTTTATATTTGAAGAATGCATATTACCTAGTGAAACACCTATGATTTGTTCTACTGTAGTTAGATTTGCCCTTGCATTCCTTTAACAAAGTGACAAATATGCAGATATTGGTTTCTGTAATGGGTGTATTGAGAGGTTCTGCCTATGATCTTGTATTTTGAATAAATTATTTTTAAAATCAGACTGTACCATCAAATAAGAATATCAATTAAAACAGTATTCCAATTTGATTAACAAAATCCTGTTATTCATACTTGATTGATATTTTCAAATCATTATATTTTAAAGGATTTTTAGAAGAATCTTGTGTCAAAAGAGTATAGTGCCTGAGCTGCCATACAGAATTGTTCAGGCTGCAGATTGTGTAACTCCAGGAGCCCTATAGTGGTCAGAATGAGCCACGTTATTCTTCCATAACAAATGCCCCTCAAGTAAGAGTAAATGATCATAATAACATTTTGTATCTTCCTTATGCTCAGTGACCACTGCCAATCAGCTATTCCTCTGCTTCATGTTCATGTGGGGTTCTAGGCTGATGAAAAAGCTCCTACTATGAATGTATAGCCATAATAAAAGGACATTTGGGAAGTATAATAATTCTATCCAAACTCTTAATAAATCTATCCAGAAAAAATAAAGGATGGAAGTCTTTTTATATTTCATTGGACCACATGATTCAATCATACACAGTTCACCAAAAAATGAGTATATAATTCTTCTAAATAAGGGAAATTTAGCAACGAATACTGCAATCTCCTAAAGCTAATACATACACTGTTCATATGCAAGATCATATAAGTAACACTATCTGTTATTTTTTGTTTTCCTGTTGGTATAACAAAATATTTAAATAGTATATCTTATTAAGAAAAAAATGTTCCTTTAGTTCATAGTTTCACAGTTTCTAGAGTGTGGCTTGACAGGCTCAGCCTTTGTGATTGAAATTTGCTGGTGCCCCATGTCAGATGGTCTCATTACAGGAACTCCTGTGAGAGGAAGATATCACAATGTGAGACAAGAAACCAGGAATTGGGGATGCTCAGTTTTCCTCTTTTATAGCCTTCTTGTCTAAATTAACTGAGGTGCCATCACTGCTATTTAAATATCTTCCGGAAATGAAGTCCCAATTACCTAGTCACTTCTCTAGAGGCTCCAATACATGCAGGTTCTCTTACCTCAAAACAGACATGTTAAAAAAAGTAGGATTCATGCCTGAATCCCATGTACAAAAGTGGCATTTGACACTGAGTAAAAGTTGTCACACCAGGCAGTATGAATTCTCATTGCTCATATTAAGGTGCAGTGCTTTCTGGTTTGGGTAGAAATGAAAGAGAGAAAACTTGGATGGTAAAAGAGTGGATTCCACAATAAAATAAACCCAGGATTTTCCTTCTCTTACATTTCTGGGTATCATTTGACTTGTCCTTAACTACATCCTACCATAAAATACATGGATCATGCCCAAACCAATTTTCCTCCACCTCAAAATTCTATAAAGACCCAGACTCCTCACAGTGGAGCCTTTATGGTTTCAGTTTCATGTAGATTCTGTAATTTTACCTTCAGATGTTCATATGTGATTATCTTATCTGTTTAAACTCTACTTTATATTGAAGGATCAATATTCAAATTTGAAAATTTTCAATTGTAATAATACATACTGAAATAAAGTATTGACTTAAATGTTACTAGTTCTGAAGTAAAAGTTATTAAGGTATTAACTGGCTGATAAATTTCTATTCTTTAAGGTCTGAGTTGTCATAAGTGATTTCTTTTTCTTTTTATATATCATCAGGCTTTTACATTTTAATGGTATTCATTAAGATACTTTGCATGAAGATGCAAATTTATGCAACTCATATCAGTGTATAATCTATTTTAAATCAACAGTACTGTATCTTCCTAACTCATTCAAACAGACAATAGGTTTTAGAAACTATCATCTTTTGATGCTGTGTAAGAGGAAGAGATAATTTATCACTTCCATGATTAGTTCCATGGCATTACTTTTAATGCTATAAACTTTAATTATCTATTGTAAGACTGTGAAAATTAAAGTTTTAGACTTTACCTTTATCCGTAATTTCAGATGCACTAACATTTAAATAATAATGTGACATGACTCCATCTTGAATGGATTTAGTATAGTAATTCACTGTAGATGTGGGTCCTAAAGTAAATAAGTCAGTCATTTCATGTTCTTCACAAGTTACTTATTTTTAAAATAAAAATAAAATATAATAAGATAAAACAAAAGCCATCACATTGAGGTTGGACACTGCAATTTAACAGAAAGGAAAGAGCCACAAGAGGAGACAAAAGGATTAGGGGTTCCCTCATTCACACATTCAAGAGTCCCATAACAGTACTAAGGTAAAACTATAAAATAGCCTCACGGGATATGATGCAAAACCACAGTGAGCCTGTGCTTGTAGGACCTGCTGCAAAGCCATATTGATCCTGTGCTTGCTCTGTTAGTCTTTATGAGTTCATATGAGCTTTGTTCAGTTGATTTAGAGGGCCTTGTTCTTCTGGTATCCTCCACTCACTTGGGTTCCCAAACTTAAATATATATATATATATATATATATATATATATTACTCAAGCAGTTTGGGGTATGGGCTTCATCCTGTGGTATGGGTCTTATGTCAAATCAGACATTGGTTGGTTACTCCCACAAATTTTCTGTCACCATTGCCCTAGCTAGCATAGTGTACAGGCATGACAGTGGTAGAAAAGATTTTGTGGCTCAGTTTGCGTGTATATATTTTCCTTTCTGTAGCCTTTAGAGTACCTTCACATACCAAAGACACTAGAATATGAGGCTCAAGGTTCTATGTAGCCACCAGTACAATCTCTCCATCTTCAGTAAGTTGTGTGGATTAACTTACTTAAATTCAACAGAATTATCTTCCATTTCATTTTTTTCCTTTATTTTCCTCCTCTCTACAATTTTCCTCCTTTTTCTTCTATAAATAATTGTTATGCTGTGATTTTCAGTATATAATATTGAGAAAAGAAGAGTCACATTCCAGTTTACAGAATACTTCTGTGTAGACTGCTGTTGATCAACTCAGCACCTCTGAAATCTGAATCTTGATAACTTATGGCCTTTAGGATTTGCAATTCATGAAATATATGTGAGGAGGCCATAATAGAGTGCCGTACTACTGTGGGTGGTGAAATAGACACACACAGAGTATTTTGAACTTTTATAGTGAAGAATTGGCTCAAGAGTGTAATATGAGAGCTATTGCTATATAATTGTATACATGTGATATACGAGCATTAAGTATCCCTATTTTATATGCTATAGGGAATTTTATTCAGTTTCTGGTACACAAAAGTGTCATGACAGTGTTTGTTAAATTTAGCAAGCAAGAAGACCAGCAAAGCAACTATTTAGTTTCCTGTCCTTGATTCTAAGCTGTCATTTTTACAACTATTTCAAAAAAAAAAGTATAATTAGAACTGAATAGATATGCTGTATTTCTTCCTTTGTAAAAGTAAATGTTTTTATATCCTCTGTGGAAGGGATGAGATGAGAGTGGTGACAAGTTATGTAAATACACGGCTTGGACTAAGCCCTGGGCATTTCTCTTGCGCTGTCCCTAGGCCTAGGCCTGGAAGCTTCTAGCCTCCATACAAACTCATATGCTTCAAGTCCAGGCCTTGAAGGCTTCAGCTTCAGCCTCCATCTGCTAACCTGGGCCCAGATGTTTTAGCCTCCAAGATTTACTGCTGAATATGCTCATTCTATCTAGTTCTTTCTGAACTCTGGCTGGCTGGTTCAACTAGGTTGTTTTGACTCAAACTCCTCTCCAAGCTGGCTGATTCAGTCTATCTTCTCTGTCTTCTCACTGAATTACTATGCTTGGCTTCAAACTAACTCTGGCGATTTGTTCTAATCCTCTGGCTCCTGTTTATTTTCCGGCTTCAACTTCTGTTAACCTGCACTGAACTACATGAACTCCTGAATGAACTCTACCACAATGCAGTCACTGCACTGACTCCTAACTGACTCTCCCTGCACTGCTCTTAAATTGCTTATATTTCTTTTGGTGTTCTTGTGAATGTTGGGGTGTACTGTATCTCTCACTCCTTTTGTCAAATCTTTTTATGATTTGTCAATTTATCTGTCACTCAATTAGATAACACTTTCTTTTTTTCCAATTTTTTTATTAGATATTTTCTTAATTTACATTTCAAATGCTATTCCAAAATTCCCCTCCCACTCCCCCTCGCCCCTCCCTCCTCCCCTGCCCACCCACTCCAAATTCTTGGCCCTGGCGTTCCCCTGTATTGGTGCATATAAAGATTGTAGTACCAGGGGGCCTCTCTTCCCAATGATGGCTGACTAGGCCATCTTCTGCTACATATGGAGCTAGAGACACGAGCTCTGGGGGTTCTGGTTAGTTCATATTGTTGATCCTCTTCTAGGGTTGCAGACCCCTTCAGCTCCTGAGGTTCTATCTCTAGCTTCTCCATTATGGGCCCTGTGTTCCATCTTATAGATTATAGATGATACTTTCAAGTATGACTGTTTCCTTATACAAACAAAATTTGCCTTAAAGGTATAATGTACTAAGGGCATTCCTGTATTCCAGTCAGAGAGATAAAAGGAGTGTGGCATATCTTCAGGAGAGCTGGATCACACAGTCTTTGGATGTATTCCCTTGACATAGTAGCCATACTGCTAGATTAAAATTCCTTCACTCTCCTCAGTCTATGGTAAAATATATGACTGAAATATGAAATGCTGAGACACAGTTTCAAACATATGCAAAACAAAGCCAATCATGTAATTAGACATGATATGACACAGTGGGTCTTTTTTTTGGGGGGGGTATACTAAATTAGATTAACTTGGAATATTAACTTAGGTCCATGAATATTTATCTGTGTGTTTGGATATATCTGCTTTGACCATCATATTCCAAAGCTATTGTCTTAGTCAGGGTTTCTATTCCTGCACAAACATCATGACCAAGAAGCAAGTTGGGGAGGAAAGGGTTTATTTGGCTTACACTTCCATACTGCTGTTCATCACCAAAGGAAGTCAGGACTGGAACTCAAGCAGGAGCTGATGCAGAAGCCATGGAGGGATGTTCTTTACTGGCTTGCTTCCCCTGGCTTGCTCAGCCNTCAGACGTGTGCTCTTCCGATCTAGTCAGGACTGGAACTCAAGCAGGAGCTGATGCAGAAGCCATGGAGGGATGTTCTTTACTGGCTTGCTTCCCCTGGCTTGCTCAGCCTGCTCTCTTGTAGAACCCAAGACTGCCAGCCCAGAGATGGTCCCACCCACAAGGAGCCCTTGATCACTAATTGAGAAAATGCCTCACAGCTAGATCTCATGGAGGCATTTCCTCAACTGAAGCTCCTTTCTCTGTGATAACTCCAGCTGTGTCAAGTTGACACAAACCTAGCCAGTACAGCTATTAAGCCTTAAAGTAAAATACCAGATCGAATAAATTGAGATGTACTTAAGGTTTCATTACCTTCCATTATCTCTGCTGAGTAACTTTGAATGATAACTTCATCAATCTACTTTTCAATTGCCCAAGTGGTCATTATCATAGCACAACTAAACTGCTACAGTTTTAAAGAATCAAGATTATTTACATTTTTAATCACGAAAGTGACCTCTAGGTAATGAATGATTTTAAAAGTGATTTATGACCTGGATGACAAAATTATTACATATAATTCAACAACATGTGATTGTTTTTATTTTAGAGTGATTTGTTGTATTTTGTCCTATTCAATTACTTTCTTAGGCTACATTCTATATGAAAAACATTTATCATTCATTCATATATATATATATGAATGAATGATAAATAAGTGAACTATACTCAAGTTATGACAGTAAATTGCAGCACATGATTCTGTAAGTGCCAGGACAGGTTGCTGGCATTCTAGAGAGCCTAGAATATCAATAGCCCTACTCAGTTCAAATATGAAGGTATGAGGGCCTCAAGACCTGCTGGAGTAGGTTGCAGAGTACAAGAGTGTCTAGAGCTCTGATATTCAGATGTAGGATTAGAATTTGTTATAGGTACAAATAAAGCAGTGCAATGAACCTTTGTGTTTGTTCTATCTGAGATATAATTAGTTATATTATAAATTGTGTGGTTCTTACAAATTGTGGCCTCTTACAAATTGTGTGGTTCTTTTTTCCTCTACATAAAATGATATTCATATGCCAATCTCTGGAAATGTTTTCAGAGAGACACCACCAAAATTATTATTTACCACATCATAGATATTTCTTAATCTATTAGGTTCACAGCTAAAATTAATAACAATCACAAATGTCAACCTTCACAAATGTATATCATGGTATGCTAACATTTTCAAAATGTAATTAATATTAAATGGTTAAAATTTATATGTGCATATATATGCATTCGTTTAACTTACATATGTTAATATAAACTATAGATAGAGTGGCTAGAGAGATGGCTCAATAGTGAAGAATACTAGTTGCTCTTACAGATGACACAAATTCTGTTCTCAGCAAAACATGGGAGCTAACAATCATCTGTAACTCTAGTTTTAGGGGATCTGATACTGTCTTTTGGCTCTTGCATCAATGCACACATGTGATGCATAGAAGAATATACAGACAAAGCATTCTACTTGTACACATAAATAAAATCAAATATTTACATATTCACAAGTTATGGAAATAGTGTAAGCTAAATTTATTAAGATCTTTCATTCTCTCATAAATATACCAAAGTTCTGAAAAATGTGTAAAAATATTATGTAATATATTCAATAAGTACAAATGATCAATAAACAAAGAAGCTGCTCTTCATAAGAGATAGAACTGTTAACCAAATCCTTTTCATTTAAAGTTCAATCCTCAAATACAATAGTAGAGTATAGAGTGGCAACAGTTTGCAAAACCCACACTCTATAAAGAAGCATTACACTAATTGGAATCCTATCGTGTAAGTATTCCCATCCAATTCCTTAGTCTAACTCCTTTGAAATGATCAATCTACTTCTCTTTGAAGTAAGTACAGTGAGTAATTTATACAAGATGTGAAGATAAAACTTTACAGGCTCTCCCTTATTAGGACCCTATCAAAGGCATATATGGCATATTTAAATGCAAATATAATGTGTGCCTATTTTCTCAAGATTTTCATTGTCCTCTCTTATGGGCATGTCATATTATGTAATATAGACCACGCAAACACTGTGCAGAAAATCACTGGTTCACTTTGAGAAGTTATTTCTTAAAGGTCAGACAATAATGGCAGAAACTAACAGCGAGAGCTAGATGACAAATACCAATGTGAATTGTACCAAGATTAATATTGGTAAGCATGATTTACCCCAAATAATCTGTGGATAATATTAGAATGTTTAGCAAAATCAGTGTGCCACTGAGCTCAGCAGCTGATAGACTCTGATCGATGATGCTGAACAAAGAGAAATGCAGTAGCTAAGTTTACGACACAGGCAGTTGGTCTATTCTGGCAACTGTAAGTTTTCTTCCCTGGCATCACGTCTGTTTGCATGGTTCCAGGGAGTAGTGTTCACCCTAGAGAGTGTCATTGTGCTTAGGACCGTACCCATGAGCACCGTGATTAATCTAGGAAAAGATACCTGTCATAGATGCACCAATTAACCCCCATAGTTTTAAATGGAAACTTGGAATAGAGACATGTAAATGTGAGAGGTTGTGAAGATAAATCATGCTTGTGGTCATCCTTAGAGAAAAGGTGCACAATGTCTGCTGTAAATGTCCCCAGAAGGTACCCTGAAACTAGACCAGGTGAGAGCTTTTTAACGCATTCCAAAAGTTTTCTTTAAGTACAGTTCCTCCTGTTTTGCTTTTTATCAGTTCGGCACAACAGAACAACACAGACAATATCAACATTATGTTCTAATTTATGCCATATTATGCTTTAGTGTTTATTGTTTGAATTGAAACAGTATTTTCTTTTTTCCAGCCCCTCCCAGTTACCTTCCAGCTTCTCCCATGTTCCCCACAGTCAAACGGATTACCTCTGTTTCACTGATTAAAATTTTAAATATATACACATATATATTTGTATACAGTTGTAATGCAATGCAATTGATTTACATGTGTACATGTAAATACAATTGTTAAGTGTTTTGTTGTTGTTGTTGTTGTTGTTGTTGTTGTTGTTGTTGTTTGTGGTGGTGGTGGTGGTGGTGGTGGTGGTGGTGGTGGTATTGTGTGTATATAGTTTCAGGGCTGACAACTGCACTTTTCCCTACCAATAAGGGAACTTTTATTCAGTTAGTTTTTTTAGTTTTAGGAGAAAGCTTTTTTTTTTTTTTTCTTATGAGCACATCATGGCTTCTCTCCTTGAACAAAAATAATAATTTAGCCTTAGAGATAATTAATCAAAGTTATATCTTATTCTAGTGGAAAATAACAAGAAATAAGTTAGTTGGCCAGGCTTAGTAATACACAGCTTTAGTCACAATGCTGAGGTTGAGATTGGAGGATTGCTAGCTTCACTCCAAAGCAAGCCTGGTATACACAATTAACCTGTGAAGAACAGGAAAAATTCTAGGGACACAAGGGAGCGATAGAAGAAGGAAGTGGGAAATCATTCTGATTTCAAGCAGCCCTGATGGATTTTGTGCAGAAGGCAGAAACTCCAGGACGTCTTTTCCAGAAGAATAAAAGTATAAGAATGGCCACATTTTCCTTGCTGATATTTTAAAACCAATTTTTCCATGTAGCTTCAGAAAAGATTAGACCTTGTTCATTTTGCCTTAAATAAGAAAAGCTGAGTTTATGTTTAGCAACCATGCACTGGAAGCCTTTGTTTTCCGGAAAAGCTGTGGCTTTCTGTGGAATTACATTCCGTGGAATGATGCCACTTTGCAATAAAAATGTTTAAGCATGACCGATTGCTCCTACCTTCCTTTATGGAAGAAGGAAACAGACGCTGTAATTTTGCTTTGTGGTCTTATGACTGTGTCTTATATGTTCTCCAGTTATTTGAATTACTTTCTTTTTAGAGCATAAGTAGAAGTGTTTAATTGCTCACTTTATTGTTTAATCTCACTTAAAACTGCTTTGTGGGTTTGCGGCTTTTGGGGTGTTACTGATGATGAAAATGCCACCTTCACATCCTACTGAGAATTCAGAACCAATGGAGGCAGGGCAGTATCCATATATCATCACAGTCTCTAATTCAGGTCTGCCTTGGATGAATGCCTCTCCATAACCTTGGAAGCAAAATGTTGATTATGACAAGAAGCTAAATATAAGTTTGATTGTGTTGTATATTTTAAATAATTTTTAAAATATGAGACCCCTGACACATATACAGCAGAGGATTGCCTGGTCTGGCCTCAGTGAGAGATGCCCTGAACCCTGGAGAGGCTTGAGGCCCCAGGGAGGCCTGGAGAGGGATGGAGGGGGACCATCTACTTAGAGACAGCAGGGAGGAAGAATGGGATGAGGAACTGTTCAAGAATGAACTCAGAGGTGGGTAATGACTGGACTGTAAAAAAATAAATGTAATTAAAAATTAATGTGTACATAGGGTCATGTGTTAGAAAAAGAAAGGCAATCTCTTATAAGCTACTGGAATCAGTACCTCCTATATTCATGCATTTTAAACATCATAAAGTCACTGAAACAATTACTTGTACTTAGAATAAAAATTTTTCATAGTGTTCAGTAAACATGTTTACAAGTATGAGTATTATAATTTTGCAGAAAAGTTATGATATAATCATAAATTTGATCAGAAAATATTTAACTATTCTGGTTTAAATATAAATTATTTTTAGCTTTACTGCCATATTTAATTCATTAATTATTAAATCCACTTATTTTATATCCTTAACGTTATCTCAACTTTTTTCCCAGATAGGTATTTTTACTCAACATAATTTAGAGATGTATGTATGTTTGCATGTATGCATTCTATATATGTGAGTACACTGTCTTTCTTGTCAGACACACCAGAAGAAGGCATTGGATCCCATTAACAGATGGTTGTAAGCCACCGTGCGTTTGCTGGGAATTGAACTCAGGACCTCTGACGAGCAGTGTCTTAGTTAGGGATTTAATGCTATGAAAAGACACCAAGACCAAGGCCACTCTTTTTTTTTTTTTTAATTTTTTTCTCTTTATTAGATATTTTCTTCATTTACATTTCACATGTTATCCAGAAATTTTCCCTTACCCTCCCGCATCCCCGCCCTGCTCCCCTACCCACCCCCTCCCACTTAATGGCCCTGGCGTTCCCCGGTACTGGGGCATATAGAGTCTGTATGACCAAGGGGCCTCTCCTCCCAATGATGGCCANTGGTCCATCCTTTTGATTCAGCTTCACACATGATCTCTGTAACTCCTTCAGTGTGTGCTTTGTTCTTAATTCTAGGAAGGGGCAAAGAGATCACATGTTGAACTTCATTCTTCTTGAGATTCATGTGTTTAGTAAGTTGTATCTTGGGTAGTCTAGGCTTCTGGGCTAGTATCCACATATCAGTGAGTACATGTTATGTAAGTTCTTTTGTGATTGGGTTACCTCACTCAGGATGACACCCTCCAGATCCATCCATTTGCCTAGGAATTTCATATATTCATTGTTTCTAACAGCTGAGTAGTACTCCATTGTGTAAATGTACCAAATTTTTTGTATCTATTCCTCTGTTGAGGGACATCTGGGTTCTTTCCAGCTTCTGGCTATTATGAATAAGGCTGCTATGAACATAGTGGAACATGTGTCAAGGCCACTCTTATAAGGACAACATTTAATTAGGGTTGGCTTACAGGTTCAGAGATTCAGTCCATTATCACAAAGACGAGAGCATGGCAGCATCCAAGCAGACATGGTACAGGAGGAGCTGAGAGTTCTACATCTTAATAGGAAGGCTACTAGGAGAAGACTGTCTCCCACACATCTGAAGGAGGTCTTATTGCTCACCCTACAATAACACACATCTTCCAACAGGCCATACCTACTCCAATAATGCTACTACTTCCGAACAGTGCCACAATCTGGGAAAAGAATGTTCAAACCACTATAATCAGTCAGTGCTCTTAATGGTGGAACCATTTCTCCAGCCCCTTTATTTAGCATTACTCAAACACCAAACAGAGGGACTTTATGAACACAGTACGTCCTGTTTATCAAAGGCTTTACTCTTTATAATTCATTTTATTTCAATCAGCAGTGCTTCAAAAATTAATAGAAAATTCTAAATAAAACCCCCACAAAACAAAACTTAAATAATTTTTAAAATTAAGTTAAATAGTTAAAAACTATTCATTTATTTATTTATTTATTTATTTATTTAGACAGGATCTCACTATGTATCCCCTACTCACCTAGAACTCACTACATGGATCAGGCTAGCCTTAAACCTACAGATATGAAGTAGCATGATGAAATTTTGCATCATCTTGTTCCATCCTGCTTAAGATTTGAATCACTGTTTCTGTCTATTGTATCCATGCTAGAGATGCTACCAGACATGTGCAGTATAGAGAAGGAGACCATTTTCCTATGACTTTATTCTTGTTCTCAGCTATAAATAGAGAATTACATTATTAATAATTGTAGTTAACCCCTTAGTGGGCCTTAATTATAAACGAGTTATCATAGGAAAACATGCATTACCTGTAGGGTCTCTCGTCATCCATGGCTGCAGGCATTCACTCCTCAGCAGACTCTTAGATCTGTGTCTAGAGCTGAAGTAAGAGTCTTGACATCCATAGTAAAATTGAACTCATTTACAATTTGAATATTATAATAAACTGAGGAGAAATAAAACCACATCATTGTTGTCCAGTTACATTTTCTAGCCTGATGGTTGTGTGTGTGTGTGTGTGTGTGTGTGTGTGTGTGTGTGTGTGTGTGTGAGAGAGAGAGAGAGAGAGAGAGAGAGAGAGAGGATAATGTCAGAAATCAAAACAAGCCTATGAGGCTAAGACAATGCTGTTATTCATAGCACTTAATTCAGGTAAAACAAGCATATTTTTCTTTATGAGCTTTACCCTGTCTATATGTTTTACTTTCTAATATTTAAAGTACTTTCAAAATTAATAATTGTACAGATGATAGTGGTCCCTGGTAGTGCTTATGTGATCTCCACACGGTCCTGTTTCCCTGCTATATAATTTCAGATAAAATATTATCATGTCAGCATCTTAACTCTGCTCAGACTCCAAGTGCTCTGCTTCATTACTAGCTAGTAGATGTTCTTAGAGGATCTATTGAGCTCCAGTAGCTCATGTACTTTTAGAAGCAGGTAGGATGCCACTTTGTTCCAATTAAAATTTAGTCAACCACTCTTGCCAGTGACATAACTCCTTCAGTTTTTACTTGAGCATTTATAATTATTATTAAAATGGCAAATAAGTAAATTGTTTTATAGATATAATTATAAATATATATATATATATGGAATAATTTTATATATAATATGGCTTGATAGAGACATTTCTTCCATTGTATTTTCCAAACCAACCTAATAGCTTTCTATTTTTTCCCTACTTTAAAATTAATAATATCATTCTTAGGAAAACAAGATGAAACCAAGATTGATTTCAAGACAACGGCAGGTACTGTTGACGCAGTTTCAGATGAAGGGGTTTCCTTATTTTTTACTGTTTCTGCCCTGAAAGAAGTGCCTCAAAACACTTAACATGGCTACCATTTTATCAAACTAAACCATTACTGAGAGAATATCCACAAAATTCAAATTCAGCATACCATAGAGATACTGGCACATCAATATTGATTATTGTTTATTTATAGGAGTCAAGATATGGAACCTCCCTAGATGTCCATCATCAGATAAATAGATAAAGAAACTATGATAACACACACACACACACACACACACACACACACACACAAAGGGATCATGAGGTGGTAAGGTAAGAATTGTTCCAAAATTATAGTGTTACTTGTGGAAGATAATGAATTGATAAGCCTATAATAATATTTTTAGTTACTCTGTCCTCATTGCTATGATACAATACCATGACCAAAAGTAACTTAGGGAAGAAAGGGTTTATTTGGTTTATGCTTTCAGATATATAGTCCATTGTTGAAGGAAGTTAGGATAGGAACTCAATCAGGGTCCAAACAGAAGGCAGGAGCTGATGCAGAGGCCTTAGAGGGGTGCTGCTTACTGGCTTGCTCCCCAAGACTTGCTTTGCTTCCTTTCTTATAGAAACCAGGACCACCCTCAGTAGGCTGGGCCTTCCCCCATCGATCTCTAATTAAGAAAATGTCCTATAGACTTGCTGATAATCTGATATTATTGATGTGTTTTTCTCAGGTGAGACTCTTTCTTCTCCAGTGGACTCTTACTTGTGGAAAGTGGACATAAGGCTAGCAGGATCAATTGTGACTGCTCATAGCAATATTTGCAGCTGGAATATCTAGACTAATAGGCATAGTATTACTCTCAAAGACATTGTGGGCCATTAACCTATATACTCAAGTGTCAATAAATTACAAAGATAGCTCCCGAGCAGTATGCCCTTCATTTGATTATATTATTGTGTGAATATCATACTGTCAATCATTCAAACTGGCCTCGTAATTTCATCAAAAACAGCTGTAGGTCAGTTGCAAGCCTATATTCCAGAAGCAGTGAAGGAAGGGCTATATTGATTGGATAGAGGCTCAATCTAGGTTATAGTGGGCCACAGAATCAGATTTTGTCTCAAAAAAAACCAAACCAAAATAAAACAAACAACAACAAAAATCCAATACAAATCAAAGCAGTACACTCTAAAAAATTATTGAAGGGACCACATAGTGAATACACAAATTGTTAACACAGTTGTTATGATTGCCACACTTCATGTGCTTTGCTGTGCATGGTTGAATGTGTTGTGAATCCACTGCCAGCAGTATAGTAGGTGTGTTGACACTAGCAACACTTGGGGAGAGGACTCTCAGCTCCTTCATGGTCTCATGCATGTATTTTTTATGTATGTATGTATGTATGTATGTATGTATGTATGTATGTATGTACGTATCTATCTATCTATCTATCTATCTATCTATCTATCTATCTATTTACTTACTAATGTAAAAGATAATAGGTTTCCTTATGGCATTGTCATAAGTGTGCACTACTGAACTTGGTTCCTATCACTCTTCCCAGTCATTCTCCTCCCCATCCTCTGTGCCTGCTGGTCCACTTCCTGTCTTAGATAGTTGCCAACATGATTGTACTTGAAGATCCTGCCTATCCTGTCTTCCGTTTTGACTCTATTGGTTCACCTTCAAGTTGCCAGCACATTTAACTGACTGCATATAACACTGAAAGTTCATGTTGCACACAGGAAGGACTTTTTAGCTGGATTCCACTTTGGGGAACAACTTTCTACAAATAGCCAAGAGAAAATTGCTGTATAGACACTGACTTCTTCGCCCCTTATGTGGGATAATTCAGAGGTGCTTGCTGACTATTCTTTTTAACTGGATTATATTCCAATCATTCATGATACTACGCAGATAAAAATACTATGCTTTACCCCCTTAGCTAATTTCCCCAAGCCTGTTTTACTCTCCACAAAACAAACATGCACTGAAATATTTTTATGGTCAACATTGGAGTAGCCCAATTAAAATATCATTATCTAATAAAGATAATGACTAAATCTTCTTCTCAAAAGTTGAAAAAATATTTGACTGTGTCCCAAAGAAAGATAAGGTGACTTTAAATGTAAATTTAAAGTATCCTAGTGAATGCTGGGACTTAGATATTGTTCAATAATGTTTTTTCCACACAAGAATGAGAACGTGAGGTCAGATCCTCAGCATCTACTTAAATACAGATTGAGTATGTCCTCCTACCTATAATTCTAGCTCCAGGGTGACAGAGGTGGACAATCTACCTCTGTCTCTGGATTCAGCTTAACTCCTGGTTTTCTTATGCTTGCTGTTCTAACTTCTTATATCTGAAGTACAGCCAATAAAACTACAAGAACTCCCTCTCCTTGGCTCAAATTTTGCTTTGTCTGCATAGAAGATGGCATAAATATAACTCTAGTGTGCTCAGCACCATCAGAAGAAGACAGAGGGAATAAGTTGGGCATATGATCAGTTAGGTATACTCTCTTTAATTCTTGAGATTTTCATTTGCTTACTACAAACAAAACCTTGTTGTTGTTTTTTTAGCAATAACAGTATAATGAAAAGTCCAATTACTGTTTATTTCATTTTCCTGATAGTGTCCTTAAAGTAACAAAGACCATTATTTTCTCTCTCTCTGCACTACTCTGCCTTAAGTCCTCTCTTTTTCATTGTTCTCCTGAGAGTTGGGCATATCCTATCTCTGACTCTTTCTGTCAATTTTTTCTCTGATTTATCACTTTGTCTGACCTTCAATTAGATGTCACTTTTAAACATGGTTGCTTCCTTTTACCAAATTAACCTTACCTTCATTGATATGGATTAAAAATGTGTATTAAGGAAATGTCTCTATTCCAGCCAAAGGGATTAAAGGTGTGTGGCAGGTCTGGAGCTCTAGCTGAATCACCTGTCTTTGGACGTGATCCCTTGCCAGAGCAGCCAGTTGCTGGAATAAAATTCTACTATATCTGCCAATTAATTTCAATAGAGAACATAATTAATAGAAAACCTTGGTTCAATTGGGAGACTGCCTAGAGGAATAAACTGGAGACCAATTGAGAAAGACTTCTGAAATTAGAGTCATGTTTCCACTGACATGAATATCCTCAGACACACGAAGTCATATATATATACACTCCAGCATATACATACACAAACATATCACACATAGACATTCAAATAAAAGTGTGATAGTGTTAGTGTTTGAAAATATTAAAGAAATTTGTAAGAACCCATTGTACCGGTGTCTTAGGGTTTTACCGATGTGAACAGACACCATGAGCAATGCAAGTCTTATAAAGAACATTTAACTGGGGCTGGCTTACAGGTTCAGAGGTTCAGTCCATTATCATCAAGACAGAAACATGGCAGCATTCAGGCAGGCATGGTACAGGCAAAGCTGAGAGTTCAACATGTTCATCTGAAGACTGCTAGCAGAATACTCACTTCCAGGCATCTAGGACTAGGCCCACACCCACACTACCACACCCACTCCAAAAGGGCTACACCTACTTCAATAAAGCCAAACCTCCTAATCGTACCTCTCCCTGGCCCAAGCATATACAAACCATCACAACCAGTAATCTAAATCATAATAAACAATAGTGCTAACCAATTTCTTTTAAATATAAAAAGTCTTAACCTCAGTTTAAAAAGATTTAATTAGACCACAGCCTCATTGAATTGTTCTAAATTAAGGGGTAGCAATTACAAAGGCTCTGGAAAAAAATGATTTTGGAAAATGCCATGGTCTTTTTTTATTAACACATAGAGAAGAAGTTATAAAGACTTGTAGGGCCTGCCTATGAATGGTCTCTAATATCAGGAATTTGTTTTCTGTTTTGTTTTGTTTTGTTTTGTTTTGTTTTGTTTTGTTTTGTTTTGTTTTGTTGAAAATAGGTTCTTGGCTCATACAATATCCCAATCACAGTTTCCTCTCTTTCTAGTCTTAATGCTTCTCCATATCTCTCCATCAGATTCACTCCTCTGTTTCTTCTAAAAAAAAAAATTATACCTCCAAGAGATGAAAGGACAAAAGAAGATAAAATAATGCTAAATAAAGCCTTCTAGAAAGGCAGTACAAGGCAGATCATCAGGAGGAAAAGAGTCTTGAGAGCAGCAAAAATATTTCCACTGTTAGGAGTCTCACAGAACCACCAAGCTAACAACCATAAAGTACACTCAGAGAACCTCCTGCAGACCCAGGCAGTCCTTGTGCTTGCTCTTTCTGTTTCTGTTTCCCACATGAGCCCTACTTTGTGGATTCAGTGGGCCAAGAGCTCCTGGTGTCCTCCACCCCCTTTGACTCCTACCACCCCCCCCACACACACACACACCTTCCTCAGGGATCCCAAAGCTCTGACTGATTGAAATCTCCAATTTAAATTCCTTGTGCATAATGTCTGGTGGTGAACCTCTCAGGGCAGATTGTAGGTGGAGGGTTTTTGTGTGAGATGATATACTGTTTTTTTCTTTCATACCCTGAAGAGCACACATGCTACAGAGACTAGACATAGGAAAGGAGGCTCCATGCCCACACTAGCTCAAACTCTTTACAATCACTGAGCAGAATGGAAGTTGTCCTAGGAAGTCGGGGCCCCACTGTCAGTTTTCAGAGGGAAACCTTCAGTCATAGCATCAACATGGGTTGTTAAGATATACCCAAAGGATCTCCTTGGCTCACAACTCAACCGAGTAACCCAATCCCACCACCGGAAGCCTTGCCTTGTGAGGGATACTTTTAATCTCAGGAAGAATCATGAAAGTTTGATAGTGCATTTACATTACTCATTTTGAGAAACATTTCCTACTTTCCCACCAGGCTCTTTCCTGGGCATGTGTTACAGGAAGGTTTTAATTATCAAAACCAAGAATTCAACTTAGTGAGAGCCCAGAATCTATGCGGTCTTACCGATCAAGCATTATATCATACAATGTCTGGCTTTTCACACACATTGAAAGAAGGAATCTTTCTGCCTCATAAATTTACTGTGATTGATTGAATGAGATGGTGCACATGTGATGTTTCACAACATTCTTGATACACATTAAATGATCAATAAATTAAATATCCTTTTCCTGTGGAGGTTTCAATCTGCCAGCCTCTTTATATGTGTACCCTCCAGCCACGCAAACTTGCACACTCAGCATTTTTACCTGTACTGCTTTAGTTACATGCTGAAAGTCAATTTCCTTTGCCCTGACTCTTAGTGTTAGCCCTGAGGCTTTTCCTTCAATTTAATTCAATATATACCTCAAGCTTACCAGGTCTCAGCAGACCCCATTGGTGGCATATGTTAGCTGTAATGGGTTACAAAATTAATATGGCTTCCTCTTTGCATCTGGGAGCCTGTAACCAAGTAACAGAAATTCACTTATCTATGAACATTGAAATTAAGGCCAGTGTAGGCACAGCCTTGATTGCCTGCTGAAGGTAGGGAAAGAGCATATGTGAATCTGAAGCATCTTATTTTATAATTAGGCTTATACATGATGGTTTAAGATGTATTTACTTGGCTATGATCCTAAGGGTGATTTGGTTCAGAAATTACATATAAATTATAATCATACCACATTTGAGGAATGAGAGGAAAGATTCTAATTACTCAGTTGGTTAGTTTTACCTTTTAATAACAAAAAAAAAACAAAGCTAATTTATCAGTGAGACAGTTGTACTGCAATTTTTTAAAATTTTATTATTATTTGTTTTATTTTTGAGATTAAAATTTAATTACAACATCTATCCCTTCCCTTCCCACACTCCAAAACCTCCCATATACTTCTCTCTGCTCTCCTTCAGATTTGTTACCTCTTTTATCTCTAATAATTATTGCATGCACATATGTATACTGGAAACCTAGGCAACTACTCACTCCTATACCACCTTTTAACCTAAACATGACCAACATGTCAAATATTTTAATAGAAGTAAGTGAAAATTTAATTTCCTCTGATAAACCAGCAAGCAAAACCCTTAGAAGTTTAATGCCTCTTAAATGAAATGTCTCTTAAATCAAGTCACTGCAGAAGTGTACTATTAAACACACACACACACACACACACACACACACACACACACACAATCTATGAGTGTGACAATGTCAAGAAATTATTCTGGCTTCTATTTGCTCCTTTAGTTTTACATAATTCTTGAGACATTTTAGATTCTTTCATAATAATAGATTATGTATAGAAATTGGAATTTACAAAAAGTCTAACATTGAATTAACAAACTTCAGCAAACTTAATCATGATTCTGTACAACTTCGCTGATTCAAGTCAGTCCATCCTCCGTTACGAAAATGAACGAAACACAACTGCTATTGTCTTATTAAAGGGAGCATGACTAATATAATATTATTATGTGGGAAATTCACCTTGACTAAAAGCTGGGAAGCAAATATAAAGTTATTTTTGGTCATTCGATGACCTTCTTGCTGTTGTTTTGTTTTTAAGGTAAAGAGACAGAATTCCATCCCCTGGAAGACATTGTAATTAAACTGCCTGCATCTTCTACCAACTCACATTGCCCTGAAGTTCTGGTTGTAATGTAATAAAGCACACTGAGGAAAGCTAATCTAGTTTCCAACTTTAATTAAGAAAATGCTGTTATATGCAGCAACACTTCGTCCCTGTAACCCCCAAAGCTCAGCGAACACATAAATTCCTCAGTGCCTGCATTATTGTAGCCACACAGGCCCATAAGGACCAGAATCTACATCACTCGCTCATAATATTTGATTGCTGTTGTTGCAAGCTACTATTCACTCTGATGGGCACATATACACAAACATATTAATGGTGTGGCTTTCACACTACACATGCATAAGGAGTCTTAAGGAAGAGATGTGGGTGGAAAGAACAAAGCTTTAGAAAATAAGGAAAAGTCTCAGAGACCACAAGTTTAAACAAGTATTGCTCCTTAGATAGAACTTGATGTATGTAACTCTCCATGTAATAAGATTTTAAGATACAAATGAGAAGATCAGTAGAACCACAGAGGCTCTGTTAAAATGAATTTATTAGTGTTTACTCTGGCAGTATATGTAATACAACAATGATTGCTTAACATTTTGGAGATGTTTAAGGCTCAAGATCTGATAGGGTAAAATTGAGCCTAGGATGGATGAAGCATATTCAGTTACAATTTCTGTTAGTTAAATAGTATTACCAATTCATTGACAATTGAGCTGGAAATAATCAAACTTATGTGAGTGATAGGGACTCATATTCAGTTACCCAACAAATATTTACTGAGAGAGAAGCATATTACCTAACAGTATCCTTGGTACTAAAGATCTGAAGCAAGAATATTTTCTGTTCTTGAGAACAGCATAAAAAAAATAAAATAGAAAAGGCCTAAATCTGTGCTGATTCAATGCATTAAACATTCCTTACAAGGCATTACATTTTTGCCAAAATGTGTCAGTTAAATACATTAAAGCGAATTTCAGAGACATCCAAATATATCAGTGCAGCACTAAAAAAAAAAAAAAAAAAAAAAAAAAAAGCAAATATTTTCCCTTAGGATAAAATTTTCCAATAGGAAGACCAAGTGTGAACTTTTTACTTCTCTGCACATGCCTTCTATGTGCCGGTGGTTTGTGCTTCCTGGTTTGTCTGTAATTTATCTATTGTCTGTACTGGATCTGTCCCTATGGCACATATCTGTTTGTATTCCCCTAACACAGAACTATGCCCCAAATTTACTAATCAGCACAGAATCTGTTGGCTGAGGAAGAAATGAGGATTACTTTCCAGGAGTTTTTTTAAAGAGTTTCATAAGGGATTAACTTATTTTACTCCATCTGAACCCAACAGAGGTAACATATTCAGCACTGAAAATATACTATTTTCAAACTGTTTTGCATGTTGTTTCCAACATATATGGCAGATACTTACTGTCTAAGTTTGATTCCAACCTGTTGGCTATTTTCAGCAAATTATTACCACAGCACACACATGCACAGTCAGGGGCATGGAAGAGTAAACAATTTAAGGATAAATATATTGGTAACTTAGGTATTAACAGCTGATTACACGGGTCTTTCAAGGGAAGTAAAGGGGGATTGTTCCCTTAAAGGTTGTTCAAACAAACTGGTAGGGTATCAGGCTGAATCTAAGTGACCTCAAGGTGAATTATTTACCTAGCTGTGGCCTGACTGAAGTTCTAGCATCTTAAAAATGAAAGAACTGATTTTATAAAATGTTATTGCCCTATAAATCATTTCATAAAGTATAAATAATAAGAGTATGTGATGTAACAAAGAAAGACTGCCTAAGAGATGGTTCTTAAGTTGTAACTATATAGGGCAATCCAGAAGGGACAGGAAGGCTAGTGTTAGTGTAACAAGATCAACCAGTGACAGGAGTTAGAGGAGCAAGCAGAGGCCAGATCTTGTAGAACTAATCAGCAGGCTGTGCAAAGAGTTTGAATTTATTTCCATATGTATTGTAAGTAACTTGAAGACCTATGCTGTGAAGCAGATCCTCTAGAGTTCCTTTTAAAATGTTTACATACATATTCAAAATACCATGTCAACAGGATATATAAGGTAGTGAGGGTCAGATGGAAAAATATTATTGGAGAAGTATTGATTTCAGAAACAATGATGGCTGAGTATAAGTATGCATGCATGTAATCCTAGATCTTTAGAACAGCAGGGGTGAGAAGATCATAGGTCAGAGTTAACCTGGACTATATAACATGTCATCTCACTAAAATAGAAGGTGAATGGAAGATATGGCCTGGAATTTTTTTTCAATTATAATAGTATATTAATCTGGCTATCTGTGGCAAAGTTAAGGAAGTATATGAGTGTTTAGTGCATATATATATATATATATATATATATATATATATATATATATATATATGTGGAGATTTGCTATAAAACAATTTAAAGAAGAAAGGGTTTGCTTCACATTATAGTGCCAGGAGGTATAACACATCGTGGTAGGGAGTGACAATGTATGAAGAAGACAGTGACTGTGCACACTGTCTTGTGTCCAGTTAGGGAGAAGAAAATGACATCTGATGATGTACAGCTAATTTATCCTTTTCATTCATTCTGCCAATTAAAATATTTCTACCTACCTTGATAGACCTAATCAGGATCATCCCTCACAGAAGGGTCAGGTTGAGCCCATGATTGTATAAATCATCACTATGGATTTTCCATAAAACTCTTGCTCCTCTGATCCAGAAACACCATGCTTAGTTCTGGTTCCAGTGCTTCAAGTGTAAGAATACAGCAGGAATGAATGGTCCAGCAAACAGTGATGAATTGGTCAGAGACAGATATGTGAAATGTCCATAGTGTGGAGTAGATTAAGAAGGCCAGGTCTAGTGGAGAATAGTGAGATTCGAATTCAGGTCTGCTGCTAGTGCAGGCTTGAATTCTGAGGAATAAGAACTATTTTTCATAAGTATTGTCTTCTCATTTATGAAATAGAGTGTTGTAGGAGATTAACTTTATAGTCATTAATGAGCTTAAAATCCATACGCCATTAACCTCCCTTTAGAAAAATTATGCTCTATGAAAGTCTATACAGTTATAGAATCGAAATATATTTCATTAAATATCTGAATATTTTAGACATTAACCTACAGAGTTTTAAAATGAGAAATCTTACATGAAAAGCAGAAATTTAATCGAAGTACACTTTGGCAATATTCATGCCTCAATATATTTTCTCTTCTCTTCTCTTCTCTTCTCTTCTCTTCTCTTCTCTTCTCTTCTCTTCTCTTCTCTTCTTTTTCTTCCCCAATTTTAACAGGTTTCCTCCTGTTTTCATGTTGTAATGTGTACACATATAACATATATACAGTTTTATGTGTCAGTATAAAATCTAAGCACCACATTTGTCTTTCTTGGTCTGGCTAATTTTGCTTAATGTGATAACTTCAAGTTGTACCAATTTTTCCTGCATAAAATATTTAATTCTTCATGACTAGATAAAATTAAAACTCCACTGTGTGTATTTACATATGTTCTTTACTCATTTGTCAATGGTGGACACTGAGGTTGGTTGCATAACTTGGCCATTTTGAACAATGCCACAATACACATAGATATGCAAAAATGTTTGTTTCCCACTGACTCAGAGTCTTACCAGTATTTGCCAAGAGGTGCTACAGCTGAATAATACACACATTTTATTTTTAGTTTTGTGAGAGCATATTGCTGATTTTCATGATAGATGATTAAGTTCTACCAGCCTTATATAAGGACTTTTTTCTCCCAGCCCTTTACCACTATTTGTTTTATGTGCTAGTCATACTAATGGTGTTGAACATTATGCTTATAGATATATGTGGATTATTTTTAAGTGTGTTCTATTTCTTACTAGAATTGCATTTTTGTTTTGTAAAAATTTCATACATTAGTACTGTATTATGTCACTTTCACCCCTCACTCTACCTGCTCCAACTCTTCCCATGCCCATGTACTACACACTCATGGACTATTTGCATTTAATCTCTCTCTCTCGCTCTCTTTCTCTCTCTCTCTCTCTCTCTCTCTCTCTCTCACACACACACACACACCCCACAGGTATTCACATATTTGTCTCTCCGCGTATCTGTGTGTTGCTGAGTCCATATTGTGTTGCTGATAGAAATTCTACAGGAGAAACTGCTACTATCATTTTCCTATGCCAAAATAATTTAAAACTGCACTTATTTTTAGGAGCTGTCCATTAATTTCATTAGCCAATTAATAATTGAGTTGTTTAGTTTGAAAATATTCTTATTTTTTTCAAATTTTATTTATTAGTGCCTTTGAGTGTATGTATGGGGTTGTATGTGTCGTGGAGGTCAGAGGAAAACTGGGTGGGGCTGGTTCTCTCCTGCATTGATGTATGTTCTAGGGTTTGAAACCAGGATCTCGGGCTTATGTAACTAACACTTTTACCCACTGAGTCATCTCACAAGACCCTGTTTTTATTTTGTCTTTTAGGTCTTTTAAAAAATATATTCCATATGCAAAGCCTCTGTATCATGAATAGCTAACTTCACCCTTTTGTCAGTGTCTTTTCCAAATTATTCCCTTTGCCATACAGAACCTCTTTAATTTTATGCAGTTTCATTTACAAATTCTCCGTAATATATTCTGAACTATTAGCGCTCTTTTCAGAAAGCACTTAGCTGTGCGCATATCCTGAAGTGCTTAGCTCGCAGATATGGTTTTTGATAGGTTGAGAAACATCATGCCAAGCCCTCCTGGCTTTCATTCCCCCTCCTTAGTCACCACTGTTGAGATGATTAACAACTTATTCCTCTCCCTTGTCTTTTGCTTTCTGTTTCACATGCCTTTAATAAATTATTAAACTCTCTGAACCTATGCCATATTACAGAAACCATCCATCTGTTCTCCCTTATCTGAAAAGCTCTGTGGTTCAGAATATTGACGTACTTGCATAATTTTTCTGGAACTATGAAAAACAATCTGCTTTTTCTTTCTTTATTGATTGAGAGTTTCATATACACAGGCCATGTGTTTTCATCAAGTCTACCTCCAATTTTCTTCTTCAAATGATTATCCTGTTCCCACTACCACTATGTTGTACTAATTTCATGTTCTCTCTCTCTCTCTCTCTTCTCTCTCTCTCTCTCTCTCTCTCTCTCTCTCTCTCATCATTAAAGTACAATTATGTCTCCACACACCATAAACTGCTGTTGTGAATTTAAAAATAGGAGACTCCAGGCTCTTACTACTGATGCTTTTATTCAAGAAAGTTCAGGGTTCAAAGCAGGAAGAGAGAAGTAATGAAAAACACAAGAGTAGTTTCCTTCACTTTGACCACATGTGCTCAGAGGACACAGAAAGTTGTAAAGCAGGATGGGATCCATTTACATACTATCTCTAAACGATCTAAGTCTCGGGAAGGAACCATCTCATCTGTGGCATTTCTCACAGGGCAATAAACAAAGATCTAAAGAATAATGTAGAAAAGTCTATATGATATGCAGAGTACACATTACATCATTCCCTCCTTTCCTCCCCTCCCCCCCACCCCCACCATGCCTTCCATGTCCCAGGTCCTTGCTCTCTCTCAAACTCATAGCCTTTTCAAATGTGTTATAGTTGTATATATTATACATACCAACATACATAAATAGAACCTGCTGTGTCATTTGGAGTTACTTGTATGTATATGATTTCCAGGTATATAATAAATAGCATTTATTATTAGATAATGAATTAGAGGCTTTATACATGAGATGATTAATTCTTTCTTTCAGCAGTCCTCCTTAGTTGCCTGTAGTCCTTTGTCCAGAATTGGGGCCCCATAAGGTTTCCGCTGTCCACAATAGTGTTCCTACTTTTGTTATCATTTCTCAGATCTTTTGGGGCAGCCATATTGTTGAGATATCTTTGTCATTCTGGGAGAAACAATCTCATAGCAGACCTTCTTGTTTGTTTCCTTTGTTTTTTACATCTTTCCACCTACTGTTCCATGATCCTCTGTGAGCTTCAGTTGTATTGTTGATGTATTGTATATCATGCCGGGTACCCCATAATCAGTTGTCACCTGAATTTTTACCAGTTGTACTCTTCTCTGAGGATCTCTGCAGCAAGAGGACTGCCTTGTATGGCTTCAGTGGGAGAGCTTGCTCTTAATCTTGTGGAAACTTGATGCCCCAGAGAACAGGGAAGCTAGTAGGGGTGAGGTGGAGTAGGCAGGCAGTGGGGAAACGCCCTCTCAGAGGCAGGGTGGGGTGGGATGAAGAACTTGGGGTGGAGGGTGGGGTGAAGACCTTGGAGTGGAAGAATGGGAAGGAGGTCAATTTTGGAAAGTAAATAAATAAAATAATTTAATTAAAAAAGATCTCTGCTGCAAAGAGAAACTTCTTTGATGAGAGATGAGAGTTACAGTTATATCTGTGGGTATATAGATGAGTATTTAGAATGAACTTTTTGTTTGTTTGTGTGTGTGTGTGTGTGTGTGTATGTGTGTGTGTGTGTGTGTGTGTGTGTCAAGACAGGGTTTCTCTGTATAGCCCTGGCTATCCTGGAACTCACTCTGTCGACCAGGCTGGCCTCAAACTCAGAAATCTGCCTGCCTCTACCTTCCAAGTGCTGGGATTAAAGGCATGTGCCACCACTGCTCGGCATAGAATGAACTTCAGAATTATGCTGGTTGAGTAAAGTGGTGAATATGGGTTCTCCTCCAAGTTCCATGACCTCATTGACCCCAGCTAGTTGGCTAAGGTTCGGTTACCATGCATGATTTCCTTCCTGCTTAGCAGGCCTTAGGTCCAGTTAGGCAGCTCTTAGTTACTAGCAAGATGCCAAAGCAACTATTGTATAGAGCTCTATTGCCATGCTGGCCATTGTTGTGGTTTGATGACCTTACACATGGGGATGACTATTACTTATTTCCCTCCTTTAGCAGCATGCATCATACATTCTGGCTCTGTGAAATCTAGCACTCAGCGGGGAGACTTACACGTCCAATTCAAATCATCCTACTCATATGTCCAAAGTATACAGTTGTTTTAGTAATAGTTCCTTACTTTCAGTCTCTGGGAGGCAACCAAGGGTAACCATAATTGCCTGCACTGCTTTGAGAATCTCTTGAATTATCTATGGCCCAAACCTTGAAAGATGGTTTCTAATGCCTGGTGATTCATTTACTTTAGATACTCTATAGCTCTTTAAAGGAACATTTCCATCCAAGGAGGCTTGGGCTACTGACCAAACAGAAAGTTCCCTCAAAAAAGAAAGAAAAATGGCTAAGAAGTAATTTTTAATAATGTATATCATTAGTCCAATGATTAGAGAAATGCAAGTCAAAACTTGAAGTTTTCACTTTATCCCAATCAGAAAGTCTAAGTTCAACAAAACAACTGACACCAGTGCCGAAAAAGAAGCATGGGGAAGGAAGACATCATCACTGTTGGCTGAATTGCAAACTAGAGCAGCCATTTTGGAAATCAGTGTGTATTCTAAAAAAGTCCAATATAACTCTTCCACATAACCTAACTATATCACCCCTTTATATAGGCACAAAGGACTTTACATCTTGCTCCAGGGGTACTGGATAGGCAATATTCACTGACCCGATGTACACAATAGCTAGGAAGTATAAACAACATTAATGTTCTTCAATTGATAAATAAATAATGAAAATGTGGTACCTACATACAGTAGAATATTACTCAGCTGTAAAGAAAACTTAAGTCAAGAAATTTGAAGGCAAGTGGATAGACCTAGAAAAGATGATATTGAATGAGGTAATTGTCCTGGTAGGAAAACTCTGCATGATCTCTCTCATCTGTGGTTTCTGTCTTCAATTTTGTCAGGTGTTATTATGACTAACACCTAAATTGACTAGAGAAACCAGGAAAGGAAAAAAGTGACTATGGATATGAGGGGTGGAGTAAAATGGATGAAACTTTAACTGGAGACAGAGGTCAACATAGAAAGATAGGAAAGGAGGAGAGAAAAATAACTGTGAGTATGTTTAGAAAAGTCATGAAAAGTTATTTTATATGTTAAATTATAATATATATAATGGAATTCTGAAAATCATATTATTATTAGTCATCTTGAAAGTATCAGTTTTTACTGTTAGCTTTTCATTTTATCCAAGTTGATGTTCTCTTTGCTTCAGGAAATCTGCACATTTCCATTTTAACATATGTTTTACTTATTCCACTCAGACTCTCTTTACATTAAAGCATTCAGTAGAAAGCTACACATCTACACTGAAAAGCCAATTTGAAGAACTTTATTTCATATTAATGCATTTCTTCTTGAAACTCAGGCACTTATTTTCACAATATTCATGAGCTACCTGTAGATCTAGTATAATCATTTAACTTCAAGTTTATAGTTTTTACTCCTTAGAGAATGGTCCTCAGACAAGCTCTCTCACCTTCTTGATGTGTGAATGATAACTGTAATTAAGTATACATTTATAAAGGTATCTATCTTAGAACAATAAAATATCATATTTGAAAATTTCATATCCATTAAATAGTTCTTGAAACAGTATGATTATTATAGTAATTTTCCAATTCAAAAATGTATATAAGGGCAAGATTATATATACATCCATAGAGTCAAACCTGGGGTGAATATATTAATCAGCTTGTCATTTGAAACAAATGTTCTAAAATTGCAGTTTTCATCATGAAAGCATATATTACAATATCTTCAAAATTAGTCAGTTTTTGGATGCAGTGTATTAGTGATTGTTATAGACACTGTAATGTTAATTTCATTTCATTTTTGCAGATATCCTTTTCCTTTACAACTGTTATAGAAGAATGTAATTTAGCAAGAGTGACAGAATAATTTTTAAACTCAGGATACACTAAAGAACACTAATTTATTTAGTTATTGATATAGCAAATATTTACTTGCAGCTATTATATGTTCTAAGCATTTTGTCAGAGGAGGAAGCATCTCAGTGAAACATGATGGTATGCTTCTCTATTCACAGCATGTGGGAGGTGGAGACAGGAGAATCAGGAGTCTAGGACCATCCTCAGTTACAGATTGAGTTTGAAGCTAGCAACATGATACCCTACCACATTTATAAAATGGATAGCTCTCACAATACACCACAAGCTGGTGCTGAAATGGACCCAACACACTGAAAAGTACTCAGATAGACAGACATGATAGGATATACGTATATTTCCAGGATTTAGGAAGCAGAAGCAGGAGGACTGGAGAAGTTGAAGGCCACTAAAGGAAGCATGTTGAGATTCTATCCCAACTTTTTATTTTGAAAATTGTTCTTAAAAAAATACAAGTCTCTGAATACTAAGAGCATTTGAAGTGTGCTGTTAGAAGATGGGAGAAACAAACAGTGCATTGTGAAAATGCAGTCTCTTTGACCCAATGACTTACCACACCAACCACATGTAATTTGGATGTCCCAATTTAATGACAGTAGATGTGTGAATATATAAAATGATTTAATTAATCGTTTTAGGAGTTAAAAAAATGATGCCTGCTAAGATCTCCTATACTGTGCTTAACATATTTATTCATGTATAGACATGTATAATACTATTTATACAAAGTTTCAATTGTGTATTTCTTCTAATTGTAATATAGATTGAGAGCGAAACTATGTCAGCCGGGCGTGGTGGCGCATGCCTTTAATCCCAGCACTCGGGAGGCAGAGGCAGGCGGATTTCTGAGTTCGAGGCCAGCCTGGTCTACAGAGTGAGTTCCAGGACAGCCAGGGCTACACAGAGAAACCCTGTCTCAAAAAACCAAAAAAAAAAAAAAAAAAAAAAAAAAGAAACTATGTCTATGTTTGCCATTTTTTTTTTCAAATATAGGACATATAGGTTCATGAAATGCTGTAGCTGACTGTACAGAATAGACACTGCTTACCATGAAAATTGAATTTTCCAAGGACCAGCTTAGAAATGATTTGGCTGAGTAACACCTAGTCACCGAGAACTTCAGGTTGGAGTCAACACTGTTTATATGGAAAGGCTCTGAGAGGGGGAGCATGTGAGACAAACTGGGAGAATGTATTCGCATCAGACACATCACATCTGTAAGATCAGCACATCCTGGCTTCTGCTGATTACACAGCCACAGAAAGCTACTGCAAGCAATGCGTTGGACCTTCCAAATCCTGTCTGTCTTCCGTTGCAGCACATAGCATTTTACCCTTGAATGTGCCCTTGCAGTTGGAGACTCTCTCACAGCCAAACCATGCTGGATCAATACAGACATTATACTTGAACTGGATGGAAGATGCTATAGTAGTTTATTTTAAATTGATATTTAGACAACTTTCCAGTGAAATGTAGATCAGAGTTTATGTAAGTTCTTGCACATGTTACTAGTAAGCTTGTTCATATGATACTCTTTATAACTCTGTGACTTATTCATTCATCATTTCTCTGAACTTGAACATCTGTGAGGGCCTTCACCTCTATATTTACTAAATGAAGATCCTAATACATCACTGGGTCTCTTAAAACTTAAATAGAATAGCATATGTAAAAAAATCAACATTGAGAACTAAGAGGATAATAAAGTATAGTTATTATCTAAATTTGTTATCTAAAAATTCTTCTGGGTAAAAATTAAAGTGCATAATTAAATAATTTTTATAGCAGTGCTTGGCTTTTGTCAACACAAATGTCTAAAATTCATGTCAGATTGAATGATAGATTTTAGGCTTGTTGTTTCACCAGCAATTGTATAATGTCAAGCTTCACTAAAGTGACAGAGTATGTGACCCTTGGAGCAGTGTGGAGAGGATTTTGTTAAAAATTTCAGTCCATTCCATGATAAATCTGCTCTCTAACTTCCAAATTCACAGATAAATGTCTTGATGAAAATAAGGTAATACATAAGATAATTTAGTTAGGATTTTGGAATGTAGTTTTTTTTAACTAGACAATAAATCTATAGTAGTTTTGCTTTATACCAAAAAATTATGGCTATGAGAATAGGCAAATAAGATAATGACTTACTTGTCCATTAAATTCCACAAAAAGTATATATTATAAAAGTTATTTATAACTTAAATGTCATCATTAATTGTTCTTTATAAGGTATAGTTCACTCAGTCCTTCCCCTGAAAAACACAATATATAAACTTTCCACACACATTAAATCACTGTGGTACCTTAGGATAAAAGTTCAGATCATGTATTGAGATAACTTTAAGCCTGAAACGTCTAACTCTCTCAATATATGGCTTTGTAAGTAAGTTTATGAGATGGTTCTTAAAAATCTACCCCAAATCTAACAGCACAGGACCACAAAAACCATTTAGTTTTGCTCATAAGCCTGTAATTTTGGCTACATACAGCAAAATGATCAGACTCTGCTCCATGAAGTTATCACCTTTGGTTCTGGACTCAGGGCTGAAGAGACCACACTCCAAAGACCATATGCTGTACTAGCAAATAGTTGTCTGGAAGCTCAGCTGGAGCCTAGACTCATCCATGCATTGCATGGTTCTCTACCTAGGTCCTTATACTCTGTTCTATTATGCTGGGCGGTCTTTAGAAACATCCAAAAGAATCATTATCCACTTTTATGAGCTGCCTGGGTAGTCACATACAACCCTTTTACTATAGTCCTAAGCATGTGACATTAAAGAAAGGACTATAGAAAAATCCTTGATAAGGATTTCTATACATTTCACAACAGTGAGATACAATACTTATAACTTCATTACCATAAGAAGCCTCCATCTCTAAATGCTACCACAGTAGGTGTTTAAGCTTCCATATAAAAATCTAGAGAAAATACCGATCTTTGGACCATAGCAACTTTATTTATTTATTTATTTATTTATTTATTTGTTTGTTTGTTTGTTTATTTAATGTATGTGAGTACATTGTTGCTGTCTTCAGATACACCAGAAGAGGCCATCAGATCCCATCCCAGATGGCTGTGAGCCACCACGTGGTTTCTGGGAATTGAAGTCAGGACCTTTGGAGGAGCAGCCAGCACTCTTACCCACTGAGCCATCTTTCCAGACCACATAGCAAGTGTTTTAAAGCAATGAGAAAACATGCTTTGGGGGTACTGGTTAGTTCATATTTTTGTTCCCCTTATAGGATTGTAGACCCCTTCAGCTCCTTGGGTACTTTCTCTAGCTCCTTCATTAGGGGTGTTCCATCCAATAGATGACTGTGAGCACCCAGAAATGTTGCTGGTATTTAAAAGAGTTGTAAAATAAAGAAACAATATATCTTAGTAAATTAAAAAACAAAATAAAACAAAACAAATACCCAAAACCCCCAAAATCCCTTATTGTGGGAAGCCGGCGTATCCACTGAGCTAAGATGGCTCCCAGCTTAGTGCCAAGCCTCGTAACCCCATCCTGTTTACTAAAACTTCTGAAAACAGCAAGCTGAGTCATCCGTGCCTACCACATGATCTGAAATGTCATATAGCCTTACCATAGTGTTAGCCAATGATCTGTTGTCCTGCCTGCACATGCAACTCGTACTAGGGGCGGGATGATGCTGATTGGAGAGCAATGAGTGGACTGAGATGATGTAAGAGAGCTGTGTATATATGGAATGGCCTGAATAAAGGGAGGAGTTCACTGCGGGAGATTGCTGAGAGAGAGCACCTGATGCTGATTGGAGAGCAATGAGTGGACTGAGATGATATAAGAGAGCTGGGTATATATGGAATGGCCTGAGTAAAGGGAGGAGTTCACTGCAGGAGATTGCTGAGAGAGCACATGTGCTGTTACTCCCTTGAGTAAAAGATTGAGATTGCTGTTGAAGAACCTACTTTGGCGTGAGTGTCGTTATTCCCAGTCTCTGCTGGTCAGAGATTGGGGTCGTGGCACCTTATGCCACCAAATTGAAAAACCAAAAAGAAATGGATAGTTTTCTCAGTAGACACCATTTAACAAAGTTAAATCAAGATCAGATAAGCAATTTAAATAAACATATATAAAAAATATGCAGTCATTAAAATCTCTCTCTCCAAAAAAGATGAAGAAGCCAAAGGTATTCTACCAGATATAACTACATATATAACTATATGTATATACACACATATATATCATCTACCAGATATAAATATATATGTATATATATACACACATATATACACATATATATTTATATCTATATACATATATATTTATACACACACACACACACACATATATATACACACACACACACTGATACATGTTTCAGGTTAGATGGCTAACTGACCCACAGACACCTGGGCATCTTTTTGTCTCCTCCCCTCATTTTGTCATATGATGTTAGGATCACAGCTGTGCTATACTGTGTCCAGGTTTATTGGGTTCTAGGAGCTCACCTCATGTTCTCACGATTATATAAGAACACTAACCTCTGAGCGATCTTTAACCCATAACACCATAACAAAGTGTTTGTGTATGAGCTTGTGTTTGTGTGAGTGTGTGAGTGGTGTAAAATGGAAACTCGGGGTGGTTTTGATTTGCATTTCCCTGATAACTGAGGATGTTGAACATATCTTTAAGTGCTTCTTGGGCATTTGAGATTCTTCTGTTGAGAATTAGTTATGTTCTCCATTTTTAATTGGGTTATTTGGTTTTATGGAGGTTAACTTCTTGTGTTCTTTATATATTTTGGATATTGGCCCTCTATAAGTTGCGGAGTGAGGGGGGAATTTTTTTCCCCAATCTGTAGGTTGCTGTTTTGCCCTGTTGACTATGACCTTTGCCTTACAGAAGCTTTTCAGTTCCACAAGGTCCCATTTATCAACTGTTGATCTTGGAGCCTGAGCCATTGGAGTTCTGTCTAGGAAATTTCCACCTGTGCCAATGAGTTCACAGATCTTTCCCACTTCTCTTCTAGTAAACTCAGTATATCTGGGTTTTTTGTGGAGGTCCTTGATCCACTTGCCTGCATACATGCCTCTGTATTATGTGTGTGCATTGTATTTGTAGATACCAAAATGATATATTAAATCATCTTGGAAGAACTCTCGCCTGCGTGGGAACCTCTCTCCCTCAGCCCTCTCTAACATAACCCCGGGGCTGAGGGTGTTGCCCTAAGGTCCCTTGTATCAGGGGCTGCCCCTTGTCCAACCCCTGCTGAGTGGGGTCAGTGGCTTAGATGCCTACCAGAGGCTGGAGTGGGAGTGAAAAGTGTCTGGCAGCCCTCCCACGTCTGCCTGCCCAGAGCATAGGAGGAACTCTGGTCGGACATCGGCTCTTTCCCTCCCCCTCCTTCCCCTACGCCCCTTAGTAGCCCACAGTGGTTGTACCTCAATGAAGTGGTAAAGTGATGTGATGTAGGTAAAGCACAGTAAGGACTCTAAACCCTTTGTATCCCTGAAACTCAACACTGTCGATAGATGTTCAACAAACTGGAGAATAATATAAACACTAGTCGGGTATTTCAAAGATTTTGCATTGCTAAACCTTATCCACAATGCACAACATAGTATATACTTCAGACAGTACACAAAGACTCTAAATCAAGTGAATCATATGTTTATATAATCATTAAAATGTGTAAAATCATTATTCTTCCCTTTTGTCTGTACCGAATCACACACGTCAGATACAGACATACAGTAACCATTTTCCATTTTCTGCTGTACAAATCACAGCCCTGCAGTCACACCATGTGTTTAGAAATACAACTGCAGTGACTTGGGGAAAATTCGAGCTGGCAGAAATCAGAGGCAGGCATCCCTGAGATTAATGCATCAGGTCAAGGCATAGATTTAAAAACCAGATTTGTTATGATTCTAGGTGGAAGCTACAGTGGGCACAATAATGGAATGCAATGAGGATTTAAACTGTAGGTACATATCTAAATAATTTCTTCTCTAAAAGAGAAGTAAAAGAACAGAAACAACCACACCAGAAAACATTAACATTCCAACACTATTTCATACAGGATTGACATGCTGGAAGATTGTGCTACAGGCAATCGTCAGGCTGTTTGCTTATTTTGTTCATTGGAGGCAAGAAATGCACATCTTATAAATAGGGAAACAGAATGAGAGGAAAAGCCAAAAAACATTTATAAGAAAGCAGTTACAGAGTTCTCAAGGTATGGATGCTGCTATTTCATTTCAAGCAGAGCTACAGAGTTTAAACCACTAGCTGGATACAGACCATTCCTCTGTTTCTCTAATTACAGTAATCTTATAGCAAGTACTAATGAATTTATTATGTGTTATCTCATATGAAAACTAAGAACAGTAGATGCCATCAAAATGATGTTCATCCCTGTCTTTTCTAAGTAAATGGACCTTCAGTTCACACATGTGATAACTCAATTTTAGTCATTTATGACAAAATCTCAAGTTATGTAGTCTATGTGACACTAATGTATGCTATGCCAGAAAAGGTAAGTGCTTAGTATAACATATTTCTGTTATCTTTAATACCAGAATTATCTTATTTTACTTTTTATTTTGAGACAGTGTCTCATTATGCCAGCTTGGCCTTACTATGTCACCAAACATAATTTTGTACTTCTGATCCCCTTATCCAAATGTCTCACGTGCTGAGATTACAGGCATGGGCTGGCATCATGGATGATTTATATGGTGTCAAGCATGGAACCCAGGGTTTCATGTTTGCTGGTGAAGCACTCTACCAACTGAGATACATCGCAGCCCTTGAGTCTCAATCCTTTACATCTCCCCCCCCCCCATATTACTCAGGGTCCTCTGGAGTCACAGAACTTACACAATGTCTCTATATAATAAGGGAATTGTATCCAGGTCAGAAACCTGTCTTCCATTCCCAAGATCTGGGTCACAGGTATGTCTTCCACTTCTGGATTGTAGGTCATTCCAGATGTCCTTAAGTTGACAACCAGGAATAACCATCACACCCCCTAAATAGTTTATTTTGCTATGTTAAAGCACTCATATTTGATCTTAGATACATATATTTTAAGATAGCATATTCATACCATAATTACTATGTAGTAATTCAAAAAAAAAAAAAAAGAAACCTACTTTAAACATATTCTAAGATAAAAAATGCCATCACCACAGTATGTACCAAGTAGACATGCATGGTTCTTTGAAAAAATTAATTAGGACAGCAATCTCTCAGTATATAGTGTTATTAATAGATGTAAGCACCTATTACTGACAGGGATTGTGCCAACTTGTTCTTGTGAAACCTACAGGAACCCAATAAATATTTAACATAGGAAATGTGTTGAAATGGTGGTAGATATGTTGGTGAACTGGATCCATGGGACCAGAAACACAAGTAGCAGTTAATACAATGAATGGGCCATAGTTTTATCATAAAGAAAGAACCATTGCCAACCCAAAGAAAGGCTAACAGCAGATAATTTGTTAAACAGAACCTGGGAATTTCATAGAAATTAAAGAAATCCCTCAGGAGTCTCTCATCTATGTACCAAAAATTCTTAGAAGGCCTAATAATGCCTCGCAGTCTTTTAGGCCCAGGAGATGAACTTTCGCAGATGAAACAGACAGAAATCTCTGCTTGATAAAGCACACAATCTAGTGGTTTTCAAAACTAAATGTGTCGAATGTCAGATGCTGTTAAATCATTTAGAGGCAAAGGAAAGCACGAGGAGAGCAGTGTGGATTTCCTGTGGGCTAGTAAATCAGGACTACAGTTTTAAAACAGAATCCAAGAGTCCCTCAATTAGATGGTGACATATAAAGAAGCATAAAGGTATCAGGGTGCAAGATATCAGGTGGAAAAGTCACTTTGGCGGGAACACCTTTGTGTAAGGATTTTAGAAGGAGACCTTTACATTAACCATACACGTATGTACAAGAGGCTTGTTATGTTAACTTTAGTTACTTAAGACAATAAATAAAAGATAATAATGCCTCACCAGACATAAGTTAAGTTAAAACCAGGTTACTTTTATATAGTAAACAATATTTGTAAAATTTGAATAGGTGACAAATATTGTAAAACAACATAGCTCCCTGTGTCTTAAAATAATAGTAAATGTTTAAAATAATGTTTTTAAATGCAAACACCTCAATTACATGTGCACTTGTTTATAAATTTACTTTTTATTAGATTTTAATTTTTAGTAGATTAATAAATTACCTAACTTCTAAATAAGGTCAACTTTAAAGATTATTTTTGAAGTTGTTAAACATTTATTTTATACTAAATTATTTTAAACTTTATAATTAAGCAAATATTTGAGTTAATGAGCACCATCTGAGTTTTTAAGACAATGCAAAAATCAAGTGTAGAAATCACGTACTTTTAAAATAATATTTTAATTATGAAAATATCAGCAAATTAATTATTATATTTTTTGCACACTGCCAGGTTCTCTTCATTGATTACCTTTGTAGCTAATGTTAGCATGTCAAAGAAGAGACGATTGCTGGCATGTTCTTCCTGTTGAAAATGATACTGATATATGGGATGAGTGTGTGTGTGTGTGTGTGTGTGTGTGTGTGTTCCTAAGGACTGAATATAAGTCCTCATTCATGTCAGCCAGGCAAGCATGAACACTTTTGACACCACCATTTGTTTCTTCCCTTTTTACTTTAAGACAAGGTTTCTCTAAGCTGCCCAGCTTGACCTTGAACTACTTCTGTAGTCTAGGTAGGCCTTGAATTTTCAGCTTGCTTGCTTTAACCTCCTAAGTAGCTGTGATTAGAGACCTGCACTAGCAGGCCTACCTGAATGCTGCTGATTCCTTAATGGTAAGTTTGCCATGTGGAATTAGTAACTCTCTTACTGTGAATTAATCAATTGTTTACCAAAAAATATTATAAAGTTAAAACCTCAAAAACAATACAGTTCTATCCTAGACAATAGGATATTTAAGCACTACCATAATTGTTAAGGATGTACCTTAAGCAAAATATAAGTCCTAAATTACTTGAAGTCAAAAGTAAAAATTAATTGAGATGTAATTTGAATAGTGTGACTTAACATTATTTAACATTATCACCTAAAAATGTACCAGCTCATCTCTTTTTTTGCCAAATATGGGTATCCTCACATATATAATGCAGTGTTGTGTGTAAATGTGTAAAGGATTATTTACACATATGCATGAGTATGTATACCTTCCAAGTTAGCTTAGCTAAATTTCTAAAATTATAAATATACTAATAATTGAATGATTAAGTAGCTAACTTTATTTATCAATATTAGCATTTATATTGACCTTGCTGTGCATGTGTAAAATTGAATTCTGCGATGCAAAGTATGTTTGACTTAAAACATGTACAAAACAGAAAAACCGAAAAACTCTAGTGATAATTACTAAAACGAAATTGTTCTTCCTGTTTACACAGCTTGCAGACCAGGATTCTACAAAGCCTTTGCTGGGAACACAAAATGTTCCAAATGCCCTCCACACAGCTCAACCTACATGGAAGCAACGTCAGTCTGCCATTGTGAAAAGGGTTATTTCCGGGCAGAAAAAGACCCACCTTCTATGGCATGTACTAGTAAGTCTACACACTTTGTATTTGAAAATTCTGGTTCGAATCACCTTGTTCTCTTTGTTTTAAGTTCTAAAAATGTAAAAGTAAATGTGCAAAATTCTGTACTGATAATGGTGTCTTGGATAATATGGAACAGACCTCTTTATCAGGGTTCCTGTTCAAACAATTGCTAAGTATGTGAAATCTTTCCTTTTTGAAACTTATATAGATACTACCTGTGCAAATACCATCCATATTATGAGATACTGCATATCTTCCCTAACTAAAATTTGTCTTGAAGAAATTATAAGGTTGTATATAAAATCCCTATTCTTTGCTTTTAACCAGTTTTAGGCATATTGTTGGAGAAATATTGAATTCATCACTTGAGGGAGAATCCAGAGGAATTTGTAATCGAGGTTTTGTAACTGACTTGCAGACAAGCTTGGTTTTCCTTGACACCTGATTTTTCTTTTGAATTTGTACACAGTTCTCTCTCTCTCTCTCTCTCTCTCTCTCTCTCTCTCATATATATACATACAGAGTACAATAGTACAATATTCTAATTAAAATTAATATGAAGGTAATTTGAATGAATGCACACAGAATTTTAATGATTTTTCTTTCTATTCCTTAAGAATATTGAAGTATCTATACATTTTAAAAGTAAAAATACTGATATCTCACTAAGAGAAGCAGATATCCAATATTAACTTTTAAGTTTAAACTCTTTAGATTGACAAACAAGCTACAATAGGCAACAATGTAACCATTTGGGGGATTAATAGGTGCTGAAATTTTAAATTGAGAGTTATATAACTCATAGAAACAATGATTAAATGTTTCAATTTTATTTTTTCCTGAGTTTAAAGTGTTTCCTTTTTAAAACTTTATTATATTTCATTCTTTGAGAATTTCACACATAAATTTAATAAAACATGATCATGTTCCCCAATGAGATCATTCCCCTCCCAACTTTTCCTATATGCCCCAACATATCACTCTTTTATCTTAGGTATTTCTTCCCTCTTCTTTACTTTTTCCTTCCTTCCTTCCTTCCTTCCTTCCTTCCTTCCTTCCTTCCTTCCTTCCTTCTTTCATTCTTTTTTAAAATAACCTACAATGTTCAATCCGTGTTGCCAACATGTATTTGGGTTAGGTGGCATCCCTGGAACGCTGGACAACTATCAGTGGCCACAAGCTCAAAGAGGAAACAGTCTTATTTGGTGATATGGGGCTTGTGATCTTGCCAATTTTGTAAGTACCTTGGGTCAACTCTTGTGTATTTTCTCTTCAGAATTTTTTGATATATTATACTGAAATTTTATCATTAAAATGCCTCTGTTCATTTTATCTATCCAGCCATGTAAGTACATTTAATAGCACCCTTATTTGGTTGTGGCTATAATTCACTTTGCATCATCTCTTTATTTCATTTAGATTTATGATACCTACCATATCGCTGTTTAATTAGTCTTCTGCTACTTTCTGTACCTATATCAAAAGAAAAGAAAAGAAAAAAAGAAAAGAAAAGAAAAAAAAATCACCAAAGATCCTCATTTCCATTTGCATTAGAAACATCTTTATCCTGTCATTCACTCCATTTTATGCTGTTGCACACACATCCGTGAGGCTATATGTGACATATCCTACTTCTCATACTCGTGTCTGGAAGACACCATGACCAAATATTCTCAAGAAAGGGAAAGATGTATTTCAACTTATTAGGTGCAGTCAATCATATGGGAATTCAGGGCCCCACGGAGTAATGCTGTTTGCTGGCTCTCTCCCCTGTCCATACATAGCTATCTTTCTTAGATAGCCCAGGAACACCTGCATAGGGAATGGTGTCATCCACAGTAGACTGTACCATCCTTTCTTCCTTAATTAACAATCAAAATAATCCCTCCTAGATGCTCAAAGAACAAAGTGATCTAGGCCGTTCTTTAAAGGAGGTGTTCCTCTAGGATGGTTCTATGCTATGTCAAGTTGAGAAAGTGAACTAGGGCGTGACTTTCAGTCTGAAGGATTGCAATCTCTTTTTCACCCTCTTCCTAATCTATCTTATAACACTAATATTTTCCTTTCTTCCTCTGTTAGATGTTGGCTTTCTTCAGAGTGCTTATCTGTCTTTTCAGTATATTCTTATTCTCTCCCATAGTTCCAGCTGTCCTCTGTAGGTAGATGTGGTGATAATTTTGCATATTCCCATTCTTGTTTTCTGAGAGCCAAAGATTTTAGCCTGAGATTAAGAAACCTGATCACATGTTTACCTCCTGCCCACTCCTCTCACGATATACAGTACGATGCCTTTGCAAACTCGCTGAGCTTCAAAGATGCTGAGTTTATTCCCTTTGGAACAGGATTCGCACAATTTGAAGCATCCTCTCTGTTAGGCTTCTTATGGCTGTTTACATTTCACTTGGCAGGATCAAATAGCACCGCTGCAGATGGTTATATTCTGACCAGTCTTTCAAAATTGACACCTGCCCCACTGGATCTTTCTGTCAACAAACTGTATGTTTTATGCACTGTATCATTGAAAAATCTTTACTTATTTCTGTACCTACTTCATTATTGAATGTCATTTTATCACACCACAGGGGACATGGGACCTTTCATGCTTTTGGCACACTGCAACCTCACCTCTCAGAATAGTACCTGGCATACAGAAGGGCCTTAATATTTGATGAAGGGAGAAACTAATCAGTTCGAGCTTAACCTCCCAGATCCAGTTTTATTACTCTCAACCTTGACTTGCTCATCTACCCTTGTTCTGTTTTCTTTAGCTTGATGAATCTTCATTTATCCATGCTTCCAAGACAAGCATACTAATTGTACTTCAAGCCAAGAACATCTAAGGTCAACTCTCATCTTGTATCTCTGCCTCCAACTTTACCTATATCAAGGTCTTTGAAACCGTCCTAATATCCACTTGTACCAAAAGCATACTTGCCAATTGAGACATACATTATTAAATTAATTTATTGCAATTCTTTTTAATCAACTGTAATCCCAAAGATAGTAAGAGTAATTCAGTGAAATATGCTATGCTTTGCCTAGTAGCTTAATATAGTTCATACTTTCTAAACTTCATTTCTCAGGTGACTCATTAATGTAAGATTTCTACTTCACTAAGGACCCCGTGGAGGATACTCCACATTGTCAGATCTTGATGATTAGGGCCATTTCTGACAGAGTTCAGAGTGCAGAAGAATCACTGCCTGAGACTTTCCCAGGTCAATACACTGAATTTTGTAAAACTACACAATAAAATAAGTGTTGCTTTTAAAAGTACCCCCTACATCTTTGTGGCAAATGTACAATTTGGTCTTCATATGGATTCCCTAACAATCTGACCAGGAGCTATCTTTGACTGTACACTGCTATTGGATCCCCTTCCTCCTACTTAGCCTTCCTGGTTGGGCATCAGTGGGGGAAGATATTCCTTATCCTGTTGGGACCAGATGTCCCAGGGTGTGGTAGTACCCAGGGGCAGAGGGCAATGGGAGGAGGGATTTGTGAGGCTAGGACTGAGAAGGGAGGGCTGTGACAGGGATGTAAACTGAATACAAAATAAATAAAAATAAGAATAAAGTATTTATAGAACAGGATGATATATATATATATATACATATATATATATATATATATATATATATATATATATATATATATACACACACATATATATATATGTATATATACATACACACACAGAGAAGAGTATAAAATCAGAAGAACAATATAAATGTGTGATCCCAGCACTTTTACTTTCTTTTTTCTCATGATTTTATATCATCAGGAATTTGCTTTCTTAGAGAGACTGAACAGGTGCTGCAGGATTTGTACATTTAGAGATCATTTACATTGCCTACTTAGAAAGGTTCCTATCAAATGTAAACCTCATGTGTGCATACCTCAACCACACACCAGGAAAGACACTATTTTGTGGTTATCTGAACATATAATCAAATACCCTGCTAGTAAAACAGTTTCTGGGAACTCCATTCTTAATACACAGGAAAATACCATGCCTTTTTATTTGATATACAAAGACAGTGGTTGGGAAGGAAGCATAAAACTTCAATTTACATTTCCCCTAAAACTAACACTGTGAAGCATGGCTTCATTATTTCTGGAATAATTGGCCACTTCAGAGTCATTATTCTCTCGTTCTTATTTTGAGCAGAATAAATGCTGCTTGCAGTACAGCAGGTGGGTTCTTCCCTTTCTGCTCCTCTAATCAGGACCTACACTTCCTGGATGAGCCCAGGAGGCCCATCAATCAGGTCCCCCTGTTCTGTTCTGCTTGCTTCCTCCTCCTTTCTACAGCTCCTTTTCATTTTCTTCATACCCATTTTTCCAAAACACAAGTTCTGTATGAAAGATATCATTCTCGTGTGTTGATTGTTCACATCCTGAACTAAAGCACAAAAGCCAAGCTGACGGTTTGGGTGACCCCCTGTAAACACAGTGTAGCAGAAGCCCGAAAGGAGGAAGGCACAAAATTAGCTTTTGTTTCCCCTGCAGGCTGAATTGTGTCCTGTATTTGCCTTGTTATAGAAAGCATCTCTAAATATTTGCTCCATATATTGAAATATTGTAATTTTAAAAATTAAGTCGACCCTCTGTTAGAGAATAGGCACCTGCAAGTAACGAATCTCAGCTTCATCATTTTAGACCACACGTACAGGATGTCGTTTTAGATTCATGGATTGGTCTAACCACAGTCACTTTAATAGATAACTCAGGAGAGTTTCTTTCATTTAAATATTGTTGGGAAAGCTATTTTATTGGAAAAATTATTAGGAGAATCTTCTGGTGTTGAAGAATCAGTAAAATCTTATCACTTCATCTTTCCCTGGCCTCTACAATGGGATTTAGAGAGAGAAAAAAGGAGTCCCACTAAATATTATCAATTTTTACATAGGAAATTAATCCAAAGGCATCTATAGTTTCAAAGACAACATTCAAAATATATTGCAATGTTATATGTTTCCAGGAAGGCTGACTAGTATGTTTGAATCTCCTCTCTCATCGTTTTGCTTTGTTCTGACAAGTTATGTCAGTTAAATCCATCTGTATTTTTCCTTCCCTTTCTAATGGATGCTATTTTGAAGTATTTGAATCAAGTAAAGAAAGGACTTCATGTATTTGTACATTTTTTTTTCTTTCACAGTAGTAGGTAAAATGTTTAACACCAAAGCCCTAACAACAACAGCTCATTTTCTAGGTTAGGTTTTTCTATTTATTCTTTATGTGAGAAGGTATATTACATTTCTGTGATTCATTTTTGTAGCATTATCGTTAATTCCATGAAATAAGTCATGTGAAAAACTAAGGACACTCTTTAGACCTAGGTGCAATTTTAATGAATGCACAAGAGGTACAGAATTGGCCAGTTCTGTGTCTTGGAGAGTAGAGTTGTCACAAAGGGGGTGACATTTAAATCTGAGTAGAATTTTCTTTAATTCAGAAAGTAAAAGCAATTTATAAACTGAATACACAAAGACTTTGTTGTGCAACACTATGCTGGGGAGACATCAGCACATATCTCTTCACCCCAACTAGGGTAATAGTGACACGCCAAAGTAAGTATACCACCCCACACTACACCCCAATTTGGTGAACCAGTGCATATTATTGAGGTTACTTCAAGAAGTTTGAGAGATGGGTAGTAAGAGGATAAATGATTGATCAAAACCCGAGGAGTTGAAGGGATTTGCAACCCCATAGGAGGAACAACAATACGAGAACTAACTAGCACCTCCAGAACTCCCAGGGATTAAACTACCAACCAAAGATTACACATGGTGGGACTCATGGCTCCAGCTGCAAATGTAGCAGAGGATGGCCTAGTCAGTCATCAATGGGAGGAGAAGCCCTTGGCCCTGTGAAGGCTCTGTGCCCCAGTGTAGGGGATGCTTTTTCCAGCCTGCTCACTGGTGTATGCGTCCCCAGCACTCCTTACTTTTTATACAATTTGGAAGAGAGAAGGGTCTAGTATATCTTGTCATTTTAGAGACAGATTAAACCACATTGGTTGTTTACTTTCTGAGTTAGTAGGGAACCCTCCTGAGACCATATTGAGTCTTAAAAATTGTTGAATGAAAAAATTCCTATATTAATAAGGTACAAAAAGAAGGAATGGAAGATTAAAAATGGACCATGGCCAGGTAAAAAAATCCTACTTGTAGATAAAGATGAAAACCTTGGAGTATATTCTACAAATGAATAGTACTTGGTCTATTTTTATTTTTTTTACTTTAAAACTTTAAAAATAATAAAATACTAATACAATGGAATTCAAAATCAGTGTTCCATTCCTCAAACATAGTATCATAAAATATTGGTTGATTCCATTCTTTATTTTAGAATATTAAAGATGAAGGGGAAATTTTGTTTATATGAGTAATTCAAAAGAAATGAACAATTCTGAATTCCAAGAATTATTTGCTTTAATAGTTACATTTAATTGTTCTCCTTTAGAATGTGAATTACTCACCTTTTCTAAGAGGAATAACTTATAGAGAAATTACTACTGATTGCTGATTTATGCTTTTGAAAAATTTTAAATTAACAGTAATTTGAAAAAACATAACTGCAAAAAAATACTTTCTAATACTTCTTTGCCAAACACTTCAGCGTATCCTATATAAATATTTAAGAATATATTTTAGAGCAATATTAAGTCTAAAGTTGCATTTCTTAGCTGACCAGATGAATTTACCTTTTATAAAGTAAAATCACAGCCAATTCTCATTTTCCAAAATATACCTAATCATTTCTAGAAGGTTAAATAGATCCTTTTAATGTGAATTCCATGTGGATTAACATTGAACTATTAACCTATCATTTTAGCAGCATTTACATGAAATTTTTTCTTTATGTTAGGAATCAGTATTATGATATACCTTGGAGTTAAGAAGGGTAGCAATTTAAGAACTAAAAGATGGATAAAAGAATTATGGTGGCTCTGTTTTCATAAGTTGCAGTCTCAGGCATTTTTACCTGAGAAATGGGCATTTATTCTTTCAAATTATAAATAGGAAATCCAAGTGGAAGCAAAAGAATGCTTATGAGAAGAGACTCTATCTAGAAATATTATTAGTAATAGAAAGTGTAGCAGAACTAGAGTTAGTTTTGCTGTGTAGAGTTTTTTTTTTTGTTTTGTTTTTTTGTTTGTTTGTTTTCATCCTGAGCTTGAAAACTGTCACCACAGGCCAGAAAACTTGCTCTGTCGTTATAACGTCAGTCTGGAGGCTGAGGATAAGAGCTATCTTATATCCAATAAGTTATTTGTTTTTCTTGAAGAAAAAAAAAATCAACATAAGGAAATCCCTAAGAGTTTTCAAGACAAATGTCTCTAAATGCATTATTGCTGGCATGATATGTTTTCTGGGTGTCATATAATATTTGTACAATTTATAAATGATAACAAAGCCATCAGGCCACATTCAGAAAAGCCCAGTGACACATAATTTAGTTGAATCTGAGGATTAGAATTAATTATCTCTCTTTGTTCCACGTTCTAAATCTTAGTAAATGATTCAGTACGTGTCATTACAGCTTAATATTTGCATGAAATCACAGTTTAGCTGGCATAATTTAACAGCAATTAAAAAGCTATTTAATCATCATGCAAATTGGTTGTGAGGGCCCTTGAGTAAGAAGGGTGTCCCTATTTTCTGAAATTTTTTAACATATGTCTAAGCAGATAGTTATATACTTGTGGATACCCATAACATAATTGACAAAATTTCCTAGTTGTAGATATATAAATGAATAATAATCCATGTTATCAATTATGAATAGGAGAAAAATCAGCAATATAAATGTGTCACAATGAGGCATTATTAGGATAATGAATTTTTCTCCCTCATGCATAAGTTTAGGAGGAAAGTAAAATGCACATTTGATCCTGGGTTTGTTATAATTTCCTCCATCTTTTCTTGTCTGAAGGCATACATATCTGAAAGCCCACAAAAACATAAAATGACATAAAGTAAGACATTCAGCATCCTTTAATAAAAATCCCCACCCCACTTCTAGGTCTAGCGTTACGTAATAGCAATACTGGTGGCTGGAGATTCCTCCCTGTACGTGGCTGACATCAGAACTGCACAAAAGGAAATAATGGACAATATCCCACAGCCAATGCAGTATCATGCGATTGATTGCTAATATTTTACTCATCAATCATATATAATAGACTTTATTGCTGCAGCTCTCTTCTCAAAACATGCACCATAGTGTACTGTGATATTCTTTTAAAATATGTCACTTCCATACATAAAAATCTTTGAGTCTGGCTAGGAAGATGGTTCAGTATTTAGAAAAGTTCTTACTGTGAGGGCTTGAGTTCAGACCTATAGAACCCATGTATGAGCAGGGTTCATGGAGCAAGCGTTTTTTAATCCTAACTCTCCAAAGAAGGAGAAATGAAGCACACTAGTATAATACACAAAATCCTGTGAATTACAAGCAGTAGAAAAACAACAAAAAGATCAGGTCTCAAACAAGGTAAATGGTAAAGACTGATACTTAAGACTGTCTTCTGATCACCACGTGCTCTATGGCATATGGATGCTTTCATTAGCCCCCGCATATTTACACGCAATTATCCACATGTGCACATGAGTGAACACACACATATGCATGCACACACACACACACACACACACACACACACACACACACCTACAAATTCCCTTTTGTTAGAAACAGCAAATTGTCTAGCTGTTCTATGTAATCTTGAGGTATCTATAGTGCTCCATGCTGCCCCTTGCAAGTCACTTCATGGATTCTCTTTTTTTTTTTTTATTTTTTCCCCAATTTTTATTAGATATTTTCTTCATTTACATTTCAAATGCTATCCCGAAAGTCCCCTATACCCTCCCCCATCCCCTGCCCGGCTCTCCTACCCACCCACTCCCACAGCTTGGCCCTGGCATTCCCCTGTACTGGGGCATATAAGGTTTGCATGACCAAGGGGCCTCTCTTCCCAATAATGGCCAACTAGGCCATCTTCTGCTACATATGCAGCTAGAGACACGAGCTCTGGGGGTACTGGTTAGTTCATATTGTTCTTCCACCTATAGGGTTGGAGACCCCTTTAGCTCCTTGGGTGCTTTCTCTAGCTCCTCCTTTGGGAACCCTGTGTTCCATCTAATAGCTGACTGTAAGCCTCCACTCTGTGTTTGCCACTTCATGGATTCTCTATCTGCCTTCTAATCCAGGTGCCTCCTTGTCTGTTCCGTTTTTGCTTGTTTTTAAGACTTTTTTTTTTCTTGACTAAAACGACATACTCTTGACCCCTAGTATTCTCATCACTCTGACCATGTTCTTACCACTGCTAATGCTTTCTTATGTTGTTACCAAGAGTTAAGTTCCTTCTGATTGTTTCTACCTCAACTCATGCCTTTTAAGATTCTAAAATTGTAATTTTTATCACTTGAGTCTGCTAACATGAATGTGGTTTTTATTTTTAATTTTTGATTGTCCACTAAAAGTCAACTGCAACAAAGCAGTAATAAGATCTGTCACATCTACCAGAGTATAAGTGACATAGTAGCCACTAAGAAAAGCATTCATTTAATGAATACATGAAGTTGATATTCAAAAGATATCTACATCACATTTTGAACTTCTGCCCTAAGAGATTATTGAAGAATTTCTACCAACTGAGCAGTTTCTCTTGAAAGAGAAAATTTCAGGGCTCTTTAGATTTCTTCAAATGAAAAATTCTAAGTTGTCTGAAAAAAATGTGGATTGTTCCAGCATTTGTATAATGAGCTATTTTTCATCTATTTTATAAACAACATTGTTATGGTATTTTTATATACCATGAGAATTTTTATATAGACAATAGCTCATGAATTCCATGACATTAAGGTATCCCTTAACACAGAGTCTGGCCCTGATGAGACAGACCTTCAGCTCATATTTTGTCAGTGAATGAAGAGAAGCTGAGATAGGAGAAACTCACATGAGTAAAAACGATGAATGGCATAATTTTACAAGATGATGTCATGAAAGGCTGCTGAGTACTATGTGTTGTGCTATATATAGAAAACCAAAAAGAAGATGACCACATACATCATGAGAGCAGCCCAACTTAGGTGTCCTTGATGACAATGAAGATAAACTTGGCTAAGACTTCTTTAGAGATGTTTTCTAATGATTAACTCTGATATTCATTTCTATTCCATTTTCAAATTGTCTGCCCATTCAAAATTAATAACAATATATTCCCAACAGCTGGAAAATGTATTCTGTGTATTTGACCAAAAAATGAATGAGTGTTTTTTTTTTCTACACAATAATGAGAATGTGAGTTCTGAATGATGAACACAATGTGATGAGTACATATACGACAGTTGGTTTCAAATTATGAAAATGGTAAGATAATTAATGAGGGTATTAGAAGTCACATCTCATAATTTACAATTTCCATCCATTTCATATTTTACAGCAAACAAACTTTAAAAGTGTCCTTTGGGCTCGGATATAGCGGTCTCGGGGGAAAATATACCAATGCCTGGCAAACATGGAGGTGGAATCTCACGGTCAGCTATTAGATGGAACACAGGGTTCCCAAGGAAGAAGGAGCTAGAGAAAGTACCCAAGGAGCTAAAGGGGTCTTCAACCCTATAGGTGGAAGAATAACCATGAACTAACTAGTACCCCCTGGGCACGTGTCTCTAGCTGCATATATAGAAGAGGATGGCCTAGTTGGCCATCAGTGGGAAGAGAGGCCCCTTGGTTATGCAGACTTTATATGCCCCAATACAGGGGAACGCTGGGGCCAAGGGGTGGGAGCGGGTAGGTAGGGGATCAGGGCCGGGAGGGGGGAGGATATAGGGAACTTTCTGGATAACACTTGAAATGTAAATGAAGAAAATATCTAATAAAAGTTGGAAAAAAAAGTGTCCTTTGGAGATATATGGACTTTGATATTAAATATTGAAGTTTAAATACTCAAAAATTAAGAAATGTACTGTATTCACCATTAAAACTTCCTCCGTAAGCTTCATCAAATATTTAAACAGGTTCGTTATAGTTCCTGTAAGAAAATGGCTACCAATTAATATTAAAAATCAGCAGCATGTACTTATGAAAATTTCTATGTTGCACCACCATCTCTCAATGTCCTAAACAAATACAACTTGTTTTCTAATTGCTTTTCTCTAGGACCACCTTCAGCTCCTAGAAATGTGGCTTTTAACATCAATGAAACAGCCCTTATTTTGGAATGGAGCCCACCCAGTGACACAGGAGGGAGAAAAGATCTCACATACAGTGTCATCTGTAAGAAATGTGGCTTAGACACTAGCCAGTGTGAGGATTGCGGTGGAGGACTCCGCTTCATCCCAAGACACACTGGACTCATCAACAATTCTGTGATAGTACTGGACTTCGTGTCTCACGTCAATTATACCTTTGAAATAGAAGCCATGAATGGAGTTTCTGAGTTGAGCATCTCTCCCAAGCCATTCACAGCTATTACAGTGACCACAGATCAAGATGGTAAGTACCATTGCTATTCTCTCAAAACTGACTCACAGTTCTCTTTTATGTGTAACATGTATGTATGGTCTAGCTTAGTTTAATTTAATTTGGTTTACTTGAAATATTCATACAATAGAAAAACAACATGAATTCTTTGCTTTCATATCTTATCATGATGGAAAAAAGAGGTTTTGTTTTTTTGGTTGCTGTTGTTGTAGTTGGTTTGGTTTGGTTTGGTTTGGTTTGGTTGTTTTGTATTTTTTATCCTAAGAAGTATGGCTGGTAGGATGAAATGTTTCTCTGTGAGTGTTTGTATTTTTAATATAACCAGATACCGATATTTCTTAATAAGTGCATATTTAATTTTGCCAGTGAAAGGTAGCTATAAATAAAATGCTGCTAAATGTGCTGAAATTCAATCAGCCCACTTATGTTTGCCATCGATTTTACATGTCAAATAAAACAAATAGCAACAAGTTATTATAATTATAATTAATCTGTAATTTTAAAAGTTGCAGCTAATATGTTTAACAATGACATTATACCCCTTGAAAGAAAACATAATCACACTAACAGAGGTAAGTATATACATGTACATACACATATATATTCAAATACTATTGTTCATGTGATGTTATGAAAAGAATTTAAACTGATGTAAAACATGATAAATTTAGTTAAATATATCATTATATGATTGCAAATTTTATTCTTATGTAATCAGGCATAAACACTTATGACTTTTTAAATATATGCTGCCTTTACTTCACCTCCAACATAATTATATTACAGGGTGTGGTAACGAAAAGATACAAAGTCTTAGAATATCTTTTAAGAAGCAAAAACAAATGCTATACATATACAATAGACTGCCTTATAACTGAAAGCATTGGCAAACACATAACACAAAATTATAAAGAGAAAGCCGGCTTTCTAGGCTTTATTAGTTTACTGTATCCGTTGTAACCAATATCCTATACTTTGTGACTTACACAGCCATTTCCCTTTCACAGTGTTATAGGCTGAAAGTTAATAGAAAGACTGCTTCCACCTTGAAATGGTTTGTAAGCCTTTCAAATGGCAAACTTTTTCCATGTCTCCATATGACCTTTCGGTCTTATATCCAGTCCCCTAAAATTCTCTTTGTGCATGGGCATCAGTTACTAAATTATGGCCTCTATTGTAACTTAGGTTTCCTTAATAACTCATTAAAGACTTATTGCCAAATATGTCATGCTATTGGGAACTCAAAAGTAGATTTCATCTATTGAGTGAAGAATAATAGAATAATTCAGCTCATGACATAAAGTTTTTATGTTACATAGTATAACTAAGTCTTTATAAGAATACTAACCAAAACTTAGTATTCTTTATCACAAGATGATGGGGAATGTAAATATAGTTTTGTGGTTAATAACTCTTGATGCTTTTCCAGAAAAC